>PISX010014616.1:0-52404 GCA_004024625.1 Mellivora capensis
TTTAATTTTAATTTTAATTTTAATTTTAATTTTAATCCCTCTTCTCTACACTCCCTGTGCCAATGCTTGGCATATGTATGCTGGAAAATTGGTATTAAATTTTTTTAAAGTTTTAATTAAATGCACAATAGCTTTTCTCCCAGGCAGCCTGGAGAATTAGTTTTCCAGCTACTAATTTAACACTATTAATGAGGAAGAATTCATACAGGAGGTCCAAAAATTCAAAGACAGTTTGCATTAAGGTCAATTAGTAACTCCAGACAGATATGCACCAAGCATTTCAAGAAATATATGCCATGTAGTCCTGAATTTCTGGTTAAGAGACATTTTAATTCATTTTATACATTCTTCCCACCAACAATAATTATTTTCTTATTTTTACTACATCTTGCTACTGCTTCAAATTTCTTATTATACCAAATTCACCTTTATCAAATTTTTCCTGCAAAAAAATCTATGATTTATATTTCAGCTTCCACTGCATGTTTTTATAGTTAAATCTGTTTCTACGTCAGCACTTCTATTATACATTTGTTTTTTAGGAGTTTAAAACTCATCCATAAAAATTAACTAAGGCTGAAATTTGGCAGACAGCTTAGAAACACATTTTGTTTTTACCAACCTTCAAGAAAATCCATATGGCTGTTTCTAAATTCCTGTGTATCAGGCTTAAATAAAATAAATCCTGGCCAACATGAGACACTTATTTAGGCTAATTCACTTCAAAACAGGATTTTTTTTTAATACAATTATTCCATGACTGGCTCTCATTTCTCCTCCAAGTGGCTCCCCTCCCCACCCTGCCCCGGGTGGATGTCCGCTCACCCCGGTAGCCTGCCTGGTTGACACCTGCAGCCCAACACTTCCAACTATGAGATGCGTAGCTAATGTTTCATGTTGTCATAGGACTGTGAAGGTTTCTAGGAGCTGCCAACTGAATTCTCACATCAGAGATTTCCTTGGCTCAGTCCTGCTCCTCCTCTATCCACCTGAAAAAATGCCCTTTTTAGTACTGTGGTCACATCCATAAGCCCCAGAAGGCAGCATGTGAAAAAAATTACTTCTCACTCCTGTAGGCAGTGCTGTCTCTACTCTGAGAAATCAAACCATTGCTTTGAACTGTTGGGAAAGAATTTTCCATGGATCTCTCCTGTTTCTGCATGTCTTGCAAATGAGGTACTGGCTGCTCTTTGTTCCAAACCACCTTCTCAAGGATGTTTGTATAATGAACAGTCATGAAAGACAGATAGGGTCTCCCTCTGCAGGAAAGGACAGGTATGTTAGCCATCCAGCAAAATAAAAGTAATGTCTTTCCCCAAAACAAAGCACGGGTGGGCTTGCTGCCCATTATTATGGATTCAGGCTCCTAAACCCCTAAACAGGAACATTGCTCTTCTGCATAGGTAGGTATCATCTCACTCTCTTCACATTCACGGTGCGGGAACTGGGACTTGGAGAACTTTCACGTAAACTCTGACTCTCTGGCACCTGCTATTACTGCTGTTACTATGAGTAATAAACTGCCCTTCATCTCAGATCCGAGCATCTCAACTCTTCTAAGAGCATTTGTGAAACTGTGTCATGTAGGGTGAAACTCAGAACACAGAGACTGTCTCTTCCACTACTACATAACTTCTTGCAAGTTGACACCATAGCTGCTTCATTTATCACTGTATCTGTCCCCAACACTTAGACCAGTAGCTGGTAAACAGATGGTGCTCAATAAATATTTTTTGAAGAAACGTGAGGTAGAGTTCTAAATTCAAAAAGGAAAGGTGGTAATCCCTGGGGGCTCCCTAGTGACAAAAGTTGCAAGGAAAGAAGTGAGATTTAAAGTGAACTCTGATTGCTCTCCTTCTCCAGTCTCCCCTCTACTCTGCTAGGAGAATTTGAAAATATCATTTAGAGACCAAGCCTCCCCAAAAACACTTTCAACTTTTAGATTTATGGTAGAAACACACTTTATATCTTTACTTCTTCGCTTTTAGTAGATCACAGAATATAGCCCTCAGAGATTCTGTATCCTTTAAGTTAGAATGTGTGTGGATTTTTTCCTCTTTAATCTTGGCTTCTTAAATATTTTCACTCTCCCTTCCAAATGGCAGAATTGGAGCAGCACAGTGAATGACAGGTCATTTACACCTCACTTTAAAAACCTGTCTGTCGAGGAACAATCAGGTAGTATTACTTTAAAATGCTGAAATTAATTTTTTCCAAAATTTAAAAAGGTTTCTTCATCACTGGCTCTTTGGTCTGACTTCATGACAATGTATAATTTACTACACGATTTTCAGAAAAAGATTTTAAATTCCTATAAAGCATTTGGAGGTTTGAGGTTAATTTGAAGACCCTTTTAAAACTGAAAGGGCCACTGTGCTCATGCCTGACAGCAGCAGCCAGGCTGGGCAGAGGCAAGAGAGGAGGGCATGTCTGATGGTAGCCACGAGATGTCAGAAAGTGAGGAACTGCTTGACTTGTGAGGGGCTCTGTCATGGAGTAGCAGAAAAGCCCACTCAGGAACTTTCTACTCAAATCTAAAACATTGCTAGATTCATACTGTTATCAGATCAAGAATTTCTTTGGGATTCATGGTGCAGAAAGGACAGAACTTGTCACGGTCTCTCCATCCTATAGAACCAATAACCCTGTTTTCCCTTAAAGCAATTGCAAAACACTTGTACTTTTCCCAATATTTTTAAAGTCTCAGATGGAAAACCTTAAATACCCACACCTTACTTTCAGTCCACCAAAAAGGAATTACAGTAACGCACTAGGAAATCCATGAATACCCTGGTAAGATGAAAACAAAATGTTTTCAAAATGGAACCCTGTCCCAGTCAATAGTTTCATCAGTCAGTTCTTACCAATCCACCTCGTGTTTTAAACCTTTACTAATTCCAACTTCTGAAGAGCAAACCCTCTTTAGTTTTAAGATAAAACAGAAGTTTAACATGGATGTAATGTTCATGAGAGAGAAGAATTAATAGCATTTGGTCTGAAGGAAGCTCAAGCCCAGGCAGGTGGCAGGCAGAATTCCTCTCAGAAGAGCCAGCACACCTACCTCTTCAGGGCCTGTTTACCCAACCTCTGGCCTCCCCTTCAACAGACACTGCCAGTTGGAACACACCGAGCCACATGGTGTGCTGGTTTTCTAATGAGGCTAAGCAGGGAAAGAATGAACCAAGTAAATGTTTTCTTGTGGCCAGAGCAAGGCTAAGTTATAGACTCAGACCTCCAGAAGTGAGAGGCTTATGTACTCACCAGCTGTTGCTCCGCTGCCCTTCACACGAAGCCTCGTGGTATGGCCAGGCACAACGTGCTCTTAAAAGTGATGCCAGGAGTTCCCTTGAAAATGGCTTTTCATTCTGGGCAATGAAGCAATCTCTGGGTGTGAAGTCATGTCTGAGGTTTACAAGCTATTGCTGACATCAATAAAGTGCAGCATTTGTTATTCTCCCCTCAGTGTCCTGTAGGCATTCTGGCACTCACTAAATGCTTCCTAAAAATATCATTTGGCAACTATTCGTATTTTGTTCATAAAGGCTTATGGACATCATTGAGAGGGTCATTTTAAAAGGTTGTTATGAAAACGTAACACATGCGCTCACTGAATCAAGTTGTTCCTTCCCTGTGCCTCTAGGTGACTCCACAACTCTCTCTAACTGAGCCAAGGTTGAAAGTCTGTGTGTCAGGTTTCCTCAGATAATGTTTGAGACATAAAAAACAGGCCATTTAAGAATTCTTCAGCAGGATGTTTCACCAACTAATTTGTCAGTTAGGTGTTTTTGCCTACATTCCCATCTGGATGTCATGAGAACCCAAAATTATCTTCTCTAGGTATAAGTAGAGAATCAGAATTGACCAGAACTGTCATTTGAACCAGGCTAAAAGGTAACCTAATGACCACCTCACTTAACTGGGGCCAAAAGTGTACTAATGAACATTGGTCATACAACCCTGGAGATTCACAAAAGAAGACATCATTGCTGAGCTCTCCCTGCCCTATCCCAATCCAGGCAGTAGATAAAGAGAGAGAAATAAGAAGAGACAGAGAGAATAAGAAGAAAGAAAGAGAGAAAACCGGGCAACTGATTGAAGATCTCTTTGCTGAATACCTGCATTGGCTGACTTTCCCACACCTTCATGTGCAAGAGGGTCATATGTACCCAAACTAAAGCAGGAAATTATGTTGTGAAGAAAGTGAACTATCTGCCTTGAAGGATTAGGGCTTCCAAGTAAGGGTCTAGACTACAGCCACATAGTAGGGCCCTCATTGTTTTGGCAAGTCTTGTGTGAGGCTGGAAGGGGAAGAATTCTGCCTTCCTGTCCCAAGCTGTACAACCTAGAGTGAGATAGAGCAGCCAATAATCTGTCCACATTACACAGAACACAGTCAACTATCATTCAGGACAAGGGCTGGTAAAGTCAGGTGAACAACAAAACATTTATCTATATAAATCAACCTTATTCTTCATTCACAAATATGTATAGTAAACCAAGGTCATCAGATATTTTAGAAAGACTGGCAATATCAAAAGAAGGGTGAAGCCGAACACACAGAACTGACCCCAGAAGAAACAAAAATAATTCTGATCCAATCAAGAGAAATTTGAATTAATATCATCAAACATATTAAGGAAGGTTTTCTTAATACATAAAGAAAATCTTAAAAAGGAATAAGGAGAAAGAAAGAACTCTTGGAAAATAACAATCAAAAACCCAAAATAAATTTTCATTAGAAAGTTGGAAGAAAAAGTTTACATAGTGTACAAGTAAAGAAAAAAGGTATAGTTTTAAAAATATGAGAAAAAAGTGAGAAAAAATAAAGAATCGATCAGGGATATCCAATTTCTTGTTAAAAACTCCAGAAACAGAAAAAAGTAAAATTGAGAAGGGAAATAATAACAATAATAAGAAGAAGAACAGAATAATATATTTTTTAAATTTTATTTATTTGATAAAGGGACTGAAAGAGAGAGAGCAAAAGAGTGAGCATGAATGGTGGGAGGCAGGGAGCAGAGGGAGAGGAAGAAGCAGACTCCCTGCTGAGCAGGGAGCCCTACTTGGGGCTCGATCCCAAGACTCCAGGATCATGATGTGAGCTGAAGGCAGATGCTTGACTGACTGAGCCACCCAAGGACCCCAAAACAGAATAATATTTACCAGAATTGAAAAGAGAAGTCTTCACATTAAAATGTCAAAGCAAGATAAACAAAATTACAACCACACCTGAGCATATACTCACAAAACTTAAGAATGGAAGACAAAACTACCAGAAAGTATTCACAGGAACAAAGAAGTTATCCACAAATAAGAAAAATCCGACCAGTGTCACATTTTTCATCAGCCACACTGAATATTGGAAACTAATGAAACAATGTCTTCATAGATAGTACAATAAATTATTTCAACTCAGAATTCTGCATCTAGCCAAATTTTCAATCAAAATGTGAAGAAATTATAGTTATTTTTGTGCATACAGATAATCAGTGTGTTTATCTCCCTTTAGGTAAAAAAAAAAAAGTTACTTGAAGATGCACTACAGTTAAATTAAAAAGGAAATAACAAAAAGAAAGAATAAGATTCAAGAGAACCCAGAATTATGTCTCTGCAGCAGGTCTAGGACACAAACTGGTTCATCCAGCACGTAGTATAATTAAGAAACTGAATTATCTTAGGAACATAATTTTTTGTTTTGTTTTGTTTTGTTTTTTTAAGGTACACAAGTTCTTTCTGGAGGGAAAAAAAAACCCACAAGAGATCATTAAAAACTCAAAGAAGAATTTTAAAAACTGTACAAGAAATATATGGCCCAAATAAGAAGCACATTGCAATGTCATTGTTTTGGGCAATAAGCATCTGAGAAAAGAACTTATTTGACTTTTATGCTGGAACATCTTCTAAACATTACAGATTTAGAGATGCAAGATTCTATTTCTTTTTCTATGGATTTTTACACATAGAAATATTTACACAGTTATCACATTTTATTTTCCATTTTAAATCCAATTTACAGAAATGGAAAGTCTTCATTTAAAGCACAGAATCTCTATTTATAGCAATGGCAAAGAATCCAAATGCTGGAAAACTTAATTGTGTAAAGCACTGGTAGAGTTGGCAGGTTTTGAAAAGAGAAAGGGAGTAGAATAGATGGAGGTGAGGGACACAGAAACCAACCAAAGTGTTCACTCAGGTAGCTGGAAGGAAAGAGGGATGTCCAAAATTTATTAGGAAACAGCTTACACAGTAGGGAGAAGTTAGATAGAAATTTAAATAGAAAGTAAACAAGAGGTATAAGCATAATAATTAACACTACCACTGTAATCATCAGAAAAGACAAACCTGGAAATGGTCCAAAATTATTTTGTCTGAGGCAGCGATGCTCCAAATATGCCCCAGGACCCCCATGAACCCACACTTTTAGGGGAGCTACAAGGTCAAAACTCCTTTCGTAATAACACCAAAATATTATTGGCCCTTTTCAGTTTCCCTTTGTCATCACTGTGCAGTGAAGTTTTCTAGAAGCTACATGATGTATAATAGTGCAATAGTTTGAACACAGAATGAGAGATGAGAATCCTCCTGTCGTGTACTAATCCAGGCATTAAAGAGAGTTACAAAAAACATAGAACAAAGCCACTATTCTCACGATCACGGAAAATCTCCTTCAACATTTTTAATTAAGTGGCATTTTAATTTATTTTTTAATATTTTAGGTATTTATTCATTGGTTTCATTCCACTAGGATAGGAGGAGTGGAATAGTAGTGTCAGTTTTGTCCATTTGTGTACCTCCAGTGTTTAGCACCATGCCTCATGTCTGAGGAACATGATGTCTATTTTTGAATGAAAGAATATCAGCTTTTCACAATTAGCGTTCACATCATTGGTTTGAAAGCTGCTATTGGCTTAACCAGGTGAGAATAACATGAGGCTCTAGATAGAGACCAGAGGAGTTACAGCTATGAGTTGAAGGAAAAATCAAGATGTGGGAAGACATATTCTAGCCTGACAGTCATTTGAAATATACTCTTCTTGGGCAAATCTGTATTTGATTATCTTCTTGGGCCTTAGAATAAAAGCTTTTAGGTCAAATATTTATTGTCAAGAATTACTGAATAATTACTATGTCATAGGCACAGTGCTAGGGTCTGTGGACAGATCTGCTGGTAAATGGCATTTTTAAATGTAAATATGTGATGGGTTTATTATTGTTTTTAAATGAACTACAAATATTTAACAATTTTCTTAGTTTAAGTTTCTAATATGATGAATATTAAGTGGTTAGCAAATACTCTTTGGGTTTTTCAAAAACTTTTAAGAATCTAAAGGGTCCTAAGACCAAAAAGCTTTCTCTGCAGGGTCTGATAAGGATGAGGAAAGGAAACAGTTTCCTTTCCCATGTGTGCATCTCCATACTCTTTAAAATATTTGCATTTGCGTATGTTACTTTTTATTGAGATATGATGGACACATTATATTAGTTTTGGGTATACCACACAATGATTCAATATTTGTGTATATTGTGAAATGATCACCACGATAAGTCTGGTTACTTTTTAACAGCAATTGTTAAATGTGTCCACAAATAACACAGTGGTGTTCCGATGAGAGAGGTACAAAAATAGCAGCTATGCACCGATGATGACTAAAAGAGGGCTAGAATTTTCATGAGGTGGAAGCAATTTTCCCTGTAAAGACTATTATACATTGAAATCAACCAATGGGTTTACCTGTGGGAAGCCTTTAAATAAACCAAATTAGCAATCTCCTCACAGACCTCGCAGTCCTCGCAGAAGGGAGGACTTGGCTAGACAACTCTGAGAGTTCCTTAGAACCTCCAGGATGCAGTGCTCTCAGCATGTTCATCTGATTGACCTTCCTGTTCAAGAACATCCATTTAATATCTCTTCCTAATTTTTTTAAGCATATTGATAGATGCCACATAAACACATATGCAGATAATAACACTCTGCTTATAATGCCAGTTTTCTTTCATGAAGCTTAAATTGCCTCACAAACATCACCTCAGTCCAAATTCTTATCCAAAAATTATACTTGTCCTAACCCAAAATAGATACTTCTCTCATTCTTCCCTCCCTCCCTCTCTATCTCTCTTGCTCTCTCCTAGGTTGAAATTTTTTCTTTAAGAGACTGCTAAAAAACAAATCAGGATTTTTTTGAAAATGTCAAAATTTCCTAAGTAAATCTATCATACTATCCATTGCCAAAGTCAGGGAAGCCAATTAAACTGTGATTTTATTTTTGGCTTTAAGATGCCAGAAACTGTAGCCAAGATTATATTTCAGCCATCTAAATTAATTTAGCTTTAAATGGTTGTTCAAAATGAAAGTGAAGAGGACAACATATGTGACTTTAGTGGGTTATCTTTGTAATCCACATCAGGTTACACTTGTTTTGTTTTCATATCATTAACAAGTATTGTTTGTGTCACAATGTTTATACTTATTGTCTTGCTTCTTCAAAAGACTGAAGACAAAAGGCAAGAGTGGCAATAGGCATATTGAGGAATTATATAACCAAAGACTTTATATCATGAGATGTATCTAATCTATTTTCAAACACAGAAAGGAGTTACATGGAAAGCTTGCTCTCCAGCTGATATTTAATATGAAGAGATCTTAGGACTGGACATGACTACTTAGAGGCTTGGAATAACAACAAACATAAATAGCTTTAATTAAAACCTACTATGTGCAAGATATTGTGCTAAGCACTTTCATTCATATTTCATCAATCTTCACAACCATCTTACATTAGATAAGGAATATTATGCCCAATTTATATATAAATAAGTTGAGGCTTAGATAAAGTTAGTAACTTGTCTATCCTTCATAACTAGTACTCTAACCTGTATCTGCTAAATTCCATAGTCCAGATCTTAATCACCTTGCTAAACATGAAGAGCTTATAAATGACATCCTAAAACACAAGAAGGGTGAATCTTCCATTGTTTATCATCTATCACTTAGAATGAGCTCTTTACTCTTAACCTAAGACATACAACATATGTCATTTAAGAAATATTTATTGAGTGTCTTCTATAGTCAAGATACTACACTACATGCTAATGAGGGCTATAATGAGAGACAAGTAAGGCAGCTGATCTCAGTGGGTTTATAGTCCAGAGAGGGAGAAAGAATGAAATAAATGGAGAAAAAGGCATTGGCTCTCAAAGGAAGAGAGAAGCTTCACCGTAGATTTTTAAGTGGGATCTCAAACAGTGAATGGGATTTCTTAGTGTGAAAAATCAAGGAAAAGGACACAGACCAAGAGAAGGGCATAATTAAAGGCACAGAGGAAATAAGCCCAGGGAGGGTTCAAAGGATCCAAATCATCAAATGGGGCTGGCTGTATGGAGAGTGTAGAGGTAAATGAGGCTAGAAAGATTTTGGGGCCAGATTTTTGGAGTATTTCTATGCCTTCCTAAAGAAATTGGACCTTATTTCTAGGGGAATAAATGGAGAAAGTTTACAGAAGGAAACGAATTGATGACACCAGCGACATGGGGAGAGAAGACGTGTTAGTTACTGCACTACCCGGTGTAAGAAATGGTGAAAGTCTGAACTCAACAGTGACCCAGAAAAAAGGGAGGAGGAGAATAACAAGAAGATAGCTGGCAAGATATGGGACAAGAAGACAGCTCCTTAGACGACTAGAACCTAAAATGAGAAAAGCAGGAAAAAAAACAAAACAAAACCCGATATAACAGATTGGGTTTGAAACGTACTAATTTTGAGGTGCCCAAAGGAAAATTGATAAAAAGATTATCTTGTAACTGCAGGAAAGTTGGGCCTGGGAATTGAAAGAAAGAAATGTCACAAGCATTATGTTAAGGAATCAGCAGCAGCACCATGAGTCGTCTCCCCTAGGTAGACACTGGATGAGAAGAGGACCAAGGGTAGAATTCTAGTGAACATCAATTTTTACAGGGAAGACAGAGGAAGAGGAGCTGGTTTTTAAAAAGAGCTCAGGTGGGAGCCTTTGCTCAATGGGTTAAGCCTTGGCCTTCGGCTCAGGTCAAGATCCCGGGGTCCTGGGATCGAGCCCCGCATCGGGCTCTCTGCTCAGCGGGGAGCCTGCTTCCCCACCGGCCTCTCTACCTACTTGTGGTCTCTGTCAAATAAATAAAGAAAAGATAAATAAATAAATAAATAAATAAATAAATAAATAAATAAATAATAAAAAGAGCTCAGGAGACAAATAATAGGAAACTTCAGTATTTTAACAGAAATCAAGAGGGAGGAGTATTTTCAAGAGGTAATGAGAGATTAGTGCCATATGCTTGGGGAGACTAAAATGAGACTGAGAAGAGGATTAGAGCCAAGAGGTCCCCATAATCTTCAGGCAGTTTCTCATGCTCATTTTCTTTTGCAGGCACCGCCTGTCGCTTCCTTGTTGCCTGTGGGTATCCTCAGAAGAGAGGTACACTTCACTGTTCAATAAGCATAAGTTCGTGTGATGCTGATGACGATGTTGACTGCTGCCTAGGAAGCCTCAGGTCCAGGGTATGCTT
The DNA here is from genome assembly GCA_004024625.1 of Mellivora capensis. Taxonomy (NCBI): domain Eukaryota; kingdom Metazoa; phylum Chordata; class Mammalia; order Carnivora; family Mustelidae; genus Mellivora; species Mellivora capensis. The sequence goes on from PISX010014616.1 coordinate 10,537, forward strand.
CTGATTTAGATTTTTGGAGTTTAAGAAGATTCATTTTTTCCCCCAGTTGGGCCTTTATTCTGATACAACTCCCCATGAAGTGTCTATTATAACAATTTGCATTTCTCACCTGATCTTATTCGCATATGTTAAAGCCAGAAGTAGATTCTTTGTGCTTCTAAATTGAAAAATAAGTGTCTCCTTCTTTTTTTTTTTAATATTTTATTTATTTATTTGACAGAGAGAGAGTGATCACAAGTAGGCAGAGAGGCAGGCAGAGAGAGAGGGAAGCAGGCTCCCTGCTTAGCAGAGATCCCGATGTAGGGCTCAATTCCAGGACCCTGAGATCATGACCTGAGCTGAAGCCAGAGGCTTAACCCACTGAGCCACCCAGGTGCCCCTAAGTATCTCCTTCTTATAGTAAAAGAGCTATATAACATTTTTGGCTTTACTCTAAATTCAATCATTCATTCACCAACACGCATTTAACAAGCACCTGGTGTGGACAAGGCTGGGTGTGTGGCGGTAAGCTGGACAAAGCCGCTGCCTCTAGAGCTCACATTCAGTGGCAGAGACAAATAACGATTTGTTAATACAGATGTGCAACCTCAGACTCTAGTCTCTGGGTCTCTAATGCTCTAGTGAAAATATTAAAGCAGATGGTGTGACCTGTTAGGCAAGGCCTCTCTGAGAAGACATTTGAGCTGAGACTGGAATGAAGAGAGTGACAGACCCAGTCTGGGATTTGGGGAAAGAGCATTCCTTGCAGAAAGGACAGCAAAATCCAAGTCCCGGAAGCTTAGCGCAGGATCTTGGCATGGTCAAAGAATAGCAATTTCATTTCTTTTGGATCTATACCCAGAAATGCTGGATCAAATGGCATTTCTATTTTTAATATTTTGAGGAATTGCCAAATTGGTCTCCATAGTGGCTGCACCAATTTACATAAGCACCAATAGTGGTACCAGGGTTTCCATTTCTCCACATCCTCATCAACCCTCATTATTTCTTCTCTTTTTGAGAATAGCCATCTTAACGGGTGTGAGGTGATGTCTCATTGTGGGTTTGATTTGCATTTCCCCGAGGATTAGTGATGTTGACCACCTTCTCATATACCTGTCAGCCATTCGTATATCTTCTTTGGAAAAAATATCTATTCATGTCCTTTGACCATTTTTTAATTGGTTTATTTGGAAGTTTTGTTGCTATTGAGTTGTAAGAGTTGCTTATATATTTTGTCAGATGTATGTTTTGCAAATATTCTCTCTCATTCCATAGGTGACTATGGTATACTTGACATTTGTTAAGAGAGTAGATCTTAAGTATTCTTGCCACATGCATGAGAGAAAAAAAAAGAAAGACAGACAGACAGACAGACTATGGGAGGTAATGGGTGTGTTCATTAATTTGATTACGGCAACCATTTCACAATGTATATATAAATTAAATCTTCACATTCTACACCTTCTAAAAAACCATGCTGTACAACCTGAATATATACAATTTTTAACTGTCATTCATATCCCCAATAAAGCTGGAGGGAGGGAGGACTGAAGTACAGCAAATTCTTCCACAGCCTCAAAGAGAAGCTGAGAAGACCTGAAGGACTGAGAACATACTGGATCACAAAGCACACTATCTAGACCACTTCCTGCAGCTTTGCTTTCAAGTCCTTTGCTAGCTTTCCTTTCACAAATGTCAAATTCCTCAGATTTTCTTCTCCACTAGAAATTATGAACAACTGGAATTCTTAGAGGACTCTCCTGTCTAGTTCATTGATTTGAATAAAATAAGGGGGAAAGATTCAGGATCCTTTTCCTTGGGCTGTACAAATAAAAGATGGTTCATTTGCTTTAGTGTTAAGAGTCTGTAATCCTAACCCTAACCTTAACCATGTCCCTTGAAATGGTATGTCTGAAAAAAGATGTCTTCAGAAGAACAAGCAATGTTTACTTATTGCTTTTTTAGACCCTCATCTTACATTTGCACAGCTCTGACACCTAATTTCTTCTGGCACTATATACTTAATTCCACACACTATATATTCATGATGGTTCAGAGAACAGCTAACCATTAACCACGTGAGGGTTCCTCCATAGTTCCATTTGCCAACCTGCTGATAGGTGGGAATGAATAATTTAGCACATAAGGTTAAGGCATAATTCACTGTAGAGAGAAACCCAGAAGATGTTCTAATTCTGAATAAACATAATGTGTGATTTACATTTCTTAGGGTGTAGATGACTTGCTATACATTGTTTAGGATGGTAGGGAAGAACATCAACCATTAAAAAAGGGGGGGGGCTAGAAGTGAAACCTTAAGGATGGTCATTAGGGATAAAAATTCACGTCCCTTGATTTTCTGATTACCATTCAAAGAGAAAAACAAATTCAGTCTTCAAAAGTCAAAAACAAATAACATTTCTTGTGCAGCCGTCAGGTATGGGTCTTAGACAACTGAATTATTTTGAGTACAGAAAGACAGTATGCAACACTGCTAAAAGTTAGTATCCAGCTTTATTCCCTCATAGAAGGTTATCTAGGTATAGTATCTATAAATAGTATATACCTATAAATAGATACATAGATAGATATAAAGATATATATACATATATATGTGTGTATGTGTGTGTGTATATACATATATATATATATATATATATTTAATACTCAAGGAATAGCTGTATATCCAGAAGATCTATAAATATAATGTCATGAAAAGCTATAATTAAAATGATCTTTTCCCAATGGAAAAAAAAGGATAAATATAATATGAATATTAAAAATACTAAATACACTAAGTACCAAAAATACTAAAATATTTAAATATAATCAAATAATAACTAAATAATTTTTAAATATAGATAGAGAGATACTACAAAAGACCTACAAAGAAATGGTTCTTCTTGAAAGCAGGATTCACCTGATACTAGACATGACATACATTTTAACTCTTCACCCTTCCTTATATAAGGATCTGTTCACTGTTAAAGAATGAAAAGAAGGTAAAGAATGAGAAGGAGTAGGAGACCACAGATAGTGTCTGAGGCCCTGAAAATGTGCAATATGGCAAAACAGTCCATAAAGTACACCAAGAAAGGAAAATCAGGTACAACAAATTCTATCACTTAATATGGCCACCTATTGGCATCTCCTGCCATGTAATATTAGAACCTCCATTTCCAAAAGTTCCCAGACAGTGGAATCAAACTGACCTTCTATTTCCTCTCACTTCCTTCAAAAATGAAATGGGCATTCAACACATTTGCTATTCTAGGTTCCATCAGCAGGAGTAAATGCACCATGTAGGTACATCGACAATGAAACAATTAGTTACCACCAGAGTGAATAAATGTGCTTTGGTTACCTTGTCCAATTCTAAGACCCACTTTACTCTTCTAAAATGAAATTGACTCTTTGCAACTCTGAAAGAATGCCCTTCTTATTAAAGTTTAAGAAGGAAGAGTGTTTGGGGGCACTTGGGTGGCTCAGTCAGTGTGTCCTGCTCCCTCTGCTCCTCACCTCCCTCTCCCTGCTCTTTCTCGTTCTCGTTAAAATCTTTAAAAAGAAAAAGGAAAAAAAAGGAAAGGAGACTCTTTTTCTTAGATTGCTCCTTCAAACTCAAAATTCTTCAGAAATCTAATAGGTTTAGGGAGGGCACGCATTGCATGGAGCCCTGGGTGTGGTGCAAAAACTATGAATTCTGTTACACTGAAAAGAAATTTTAAAAAAAGAAATCTAATAGGTATTCTTTGTCCTTTATGTTATGTCTCACTAGTAAAAATCTTAAGATACCTAATACTGGATAATTCGAGCTCTTTGGAGCTTTGGATCACAACATTTCATGAAAAGGAACAAAGTCGTCTTATAAGAGAAAGCCAACACACACCAGGCTTGTTTTACAAACCAAAGCTCTGGGAAAATAAAAAGAAGTAAGGAGTGTTGACAAGATATTTATTTTGCAGAGATGTAAAACTTGACTGACTGATTTTCAGCAAAAACAATACAGGGGAACTTTGTAATTATTCTGTTCAAATTCATAGAGAAGTAGAAATATGCTTAATGACCTCTAAAAGTAAATATCTCAGCATAAAAAAATAAGCAGCTGGAAAATAAACCATTAAAAATGTTTCTTAAATGAAGTTCTTGTCCTGTAATTTCTTATGTCTTATGAAATTAAAACTAAGAAAGAGTATAGGAAAGTTACAACAAATTCTATATTTTGAACATAATAAAGTCAATATAAATGCAAAAATAAATACATTATATTATCTAAAAGTCAGAGACACCCAAAGATCTCTTTGTTAAAATGATCAGTAATTAAGTAAGTAACATTTCAAAGAATAAGTTCAAAGCCAAAGTAAGTCCTAGAAAAATGAAGACCTGTTGGGGATATATACTTCATAATTAATGTTGGGTTGTTGGGTTAGGTATCCTTCATATAATGTTTAATGTATATATTATTAACACACTGGGATGACTAACTGTTCCAGTCTGCAGAGAGCTGTGCTGTGTCCCAGGAAACCCCTCATTCCTGTGAAAGCAGGGATGGTTGTTTACCTACAACTAAGATCCATATCATAGAATCTCTATATAATCTCAACAACAAACTTGATAAGGCCCCATCAGAAAACTAAGTTAACCAAATATTTAGGGCCTACATCTCCCTCATGGTAAATATATAGATTATATCTTGATTGGATAACAGAACTAATTTAGCTTGACAGAAGTTAAAGGTAAACTTGAAGAGTAAAAAGATAGATAATGCAGACTAAGGGAAACCATGAATTTCCACAGTAACATTCTTTCCATCAGTAGTCATAAACTATACTTTAAACTGAGAAAATGTTAGTCCCAAGATTCTTTAGCATAAGAATCGCTAGTCTTAATAATAAGGAGGGGGGAGGAAAGCAATGAAAGAATGGAAATTTCCATAGGAATATCAAATTTTCTTCAATCATATTGATTTATTGAAACGATTCACAATGGATTTCTAAAATATATTCTTACCACAGGCGATTCCCTAAAGGGAATTACTCAGAGATCAAGGTTATCCATTTTAAGTGAATTTGACAATAATAAACTGTTTAGTAGTTTTATGGTTAACATAGACAATAATTTCCAGAGAATTTCTGGACCCCCAGCTAACAAGCATAGCCAATTTTTTGAGAAGTCTAAATAATGTGCAATTCCTTCAGTACCTGGTGCCAGTGAATCTATTATTTCTCAGTTAAAGCCTTTGTTGTATCTGCTTTTCATTTAAGCTCAAGAGAAAACATTTTGTTTCTGGAATTGTTTCTTGGAAAAGAGAATAAGCCATTCGGTACATTAGCAGAACCTAAGGGCTTTATTTCCTTCCCTTGCTGCCGTACCATATATTGCTGCCTGAAAACAGTCCACACATGTGGTCCTGTCATTTGGCAATAAAAATATCTGATCCAACAGTGACGAAAGATCAATGTTTGAAAGAAAGCAATCTAAGATAATTTCACTGCTAACACTTCGAGAGGGTCCAAATAAACTCGACAACACATCAAATATACAAAGTACGTTAGCAGGGAGTATACTCAGTACCATAGGACACATGTCATTCAAGTACTTTTCAAAATGAGAAGTCTATGCCAATGAAAGTAATGAGCCCTCTCTCATATAGAAGCAAAGGGAAATCAGGGGTTGATGTGAAGGGTACTTGCTCAAACACTAATCTGTTTTCGATTATTAATGTGTTGCTCATTCTAAGACAAACAGACATGGCAAAATTCAAAGGAAGAAAAAAGATTTCCAAACTTGAATTCGTTTTTCCAGATAAATAATCTAAATTATGCGGTTATAAATTATTAATTTATTTATAAATTATTCATTATATGGTTTTTAACTAACTTTTTTCTTTTTTTTCTTTTTCTTTTTCTTTCTTTCTTTCTTTTTTTTTGGGGGGGTGCTCTTCTGGAGTTCTTTATAGCCTTCTTTCAAACCCTTGCTGAATGTATTTCCACGTGACTCTCTGGGATGCCCAAAAGACAGGAATGGCCGTAGTTGCCAAGCAAAGATACGCACATAAGTTTTCCTGATTTTTCAGCTTCCCTCATGTTCCATAAGGAAGAGACATATGATTCCATTTTACCAACTACAGGTATAAAGTCTGTACCAAAACCTAAGAATATATGCTTTAAATAAAGTCTACTGAACACTAAGTATTTAATTCTAATAGTAATACTAAGATGTTGCATTACAGTTTTACAAAGTGTTTATACTTAGATTATTCTATTTGAATATCACAGAATCCTTTCAAGTCATTGGAGTAATATCATTATCCTTATTTTATAAATGAGGACATGAAGGCTCACAGATCCCACACTAAGCACACTTTTCAACACCTAATTCAACATTCACTGCACTATTCCATGCTCCCTCTTTAACTACATTAGCATACATTTTCTGAGTGTTTACTGTGCACTAGGTCCTGTGCCAGGGAGCTGTGAATACAGTGGGGAACAAGAAAACCTCAGACCCCAACCTCAAAAGAGTTGTAATAAAAATTACCATTTAATAACATACAAAATAAGTTGTATGGCAATTAAGTCCTTTGAATGGATACAAAATTCACTGACTAGACTGGAAAATATAACACCAGAAAATCATTAAAAATTGTTTCTTTATAATTGTAACTTGAAATGTATTCACCAGCCTTCAGAAAGAAAATGGCCCTGTACAAAGTAACACATTTTTATAGAGACATGATTCAGTGTCAGTGTCATAGAGAGCTATCAAAACTGCATATGACACTTTTTAGAGACTCACAATCCATACCCGCATGGCTCCAAGAAGTCTTACATCACAAAACTTACTCAAATAAGTGTTTCCCAAACTTCTCTCACCATGAAAACCTTTATTCAACATACTACCCGTTAACTTTAAGAAATGCTAAGGGCGCCTGGGTGGCTCAGTGGGTTAAGCCTCTGCCTTTGGCTGGGGTCATTGTCTCAGGGTCCTGGGATCGAGCCCCGCATCGGGCTCTCTGCTCAGCAGGGAGCCTGCTTCCCTCTCTCTCTCTCTGCCTGCCTCTCTGCCTACTTGTGATCTCTGTCCATCAAATAAATAAATAAAATCTTAAAAAAAAAAAAAGAGAAATGCTAGTTAAGAAGACAGGTTTTGGAATCTGAATGACAAGGTCTGAATCCTAGCTCTACGGATACATTTGTTAAGGTAAGAGAATCCATTTGGAACAGATGAATCCCAAAATTTCTATGGTTTAACACAATATACATTTATCTCTCATTCATGGAAAGTCAATCAGTAGATTAGAGAAAGTGGGGAAGGGAAACAGCTCTGCTCTACATAGTCCTGCATGAATCAAATCAGTAAAAGTTCAGCCACCTTCGACAGGGGGGGCTCCCAGGGTCACTGTGGCCATGAACATCCAGCTAGTCGCTGGGAAAAGAGAAAGTGGAGAAAAACACGTGGTTTCTACAGTTCCAGTTACGCTTCTATCACTGTGTCTCATGCCACATGTAGCAGCAAGGGAGGTTGGAAAATGCAGACCAGCTCTGCACGGGATGAAAGAGAAACTGATTCTCTCAACAATTAGCCATCACGTGTCACTGCCAATCCCCAGCTGGGTAACTAGAAGAAATCATTTAACCTCCATAGTTGCCTCCATAAACCAGAGATACTGTATCCCATTATATCCAAAACACCATCATCTTTTAAAGCTGCACTATTATTTTTTGTGCCACTAAGAAAAAAATAGTACTGCCAGTTAAACTGGATACACACATACCATCAACGGCAAGAGACATCCTGACCTAGCAGTATTAGAATACGGGCAGGAGGGGGCCAGAATGTGTGACTTCAAATTCATGATATAGAATAATAATAGCTGCCTCCTTGGATTACTGTAAAATTAAATAAAGCAAAGCCATAAATAATAGGTCATGCTGCAGTGTCACCACAGGGCTCGAAGTCATCAGTCAACTAAAAATACAGTCACATGCCAATCAAAGCCATGTAAAATGTACACAGAGGGGCGCCTGGGTGGCTCAGTCAGTTAAGCATCTGCTTTCGGATCAGGTCATGATCTCAGGGTCCTGAGATCGAGTCCCGCATCAAGCTCCCTGCTCAGCGGGGACTCTGCTTCTTCCTCTCCCTATGCTCTGCCTCTTCTACTTGTGCTCTGTCCATCTCTCTCTCTCAAATGAATAAATACAAAAAACTTTTTTTTAAACCTACACAAAAACAAACCTTGGTTTGGAAATACAGAGCAGGTATGGAAACATTCTTGCAACTGTTGAGCAGAATCAAGACAGGTCAAGCCCTGAGTACCACCTACCCCCTTTCCAATCTTTCCTACAACCATCATTCCTTTTTGAACAGCCAAAGTGCAGGGAGAGGAAAGGAATAGCAGACTGCGGCAGATATCAGTTTCCCTTCTAGTAATGTTTGCTGCAAGAATGTTCCCTGACATTGATAATGGATCTTTCAAAGTCCTAATTAAAATGGTGATGAACACCTTTGCTTCATTATGCAACGAGGATAGTGTTTAGACTTCAAGAGAACAATGCAATAGCCCAGAAAAGGTTGCCTCTCAAGTCAAAATATCCAGATTTGAATCACTGATCCTTCAACTCCTAACTTCCCTAAACCTCTGCTAGCCTCATGCCTGGAATGGGGATAGTGATGTTAAATGGGATAATCTGTGTGAAGTCCTTAGCACTTATAAATCCCTAGTTTATAGTAAGTACCTAGTAAGTATCACAGTTATTTCTACCTTTGCTTCCTGCTCTACCCTCCTGTGCCTTTAGGCTTCTTGGTTGTGAGTCATTACCCATCAGGAATCACACAGGCTTACAAGGAAACACAGAAAACTAAACCCTCAGCGTATTCTTCCAGACCCTTTCTCTCTGAACTCAGCAGCTAGAACAATAAATAGTACTGCTTTCTCTGTAGTACTGGGTCCACCATTACTTTACTCTGTAGCCTTTTCCCAGAACTGCTGGAAAAGAGATCCCACGTTCCTGTATTTTGTCTCATCATCATCCTGAAAAACATGACAATATTGTCTCATTACTTAGACCAAAGTAAAGTCCTTGAAAATAACGCACAAGTAAAACTAAACAAAACAAACAAACAAAAAACAACCACAGTAATTGCTGGCCAATCACTAGAATTTTTCATTTTTGTTTGTTTTCCATTTTAAAACCATTACTGACACCATTTATGAGCCAAGAAAATAGATTTAGATGTAGGTGCTACAGACATGGACGTAAGCATGTAGATAGAATGTCGTGTAAGGTCATCATAAAGTTCTAAATAGTCATTCAACCTAAACAGATAAAGGCATCCATCAACTAAAACCATGGGTATAATCACTTCTTGGCCTTTTGGCCTAGATTAAGTGTAAACCATGCATATCCATGTACATTCTATAGGTAGAAAGTAATAATATACAATCAAGTGATCAGTAGATGGAATGTAGAAGGAAGGGACACATGGGAATGTAGTTCTGCTGACCAGTATCATTTAGGTGGATCAATAGGTACCTGATTTCACAGAATATAGTTTAGCAACATTAGGTCAGTGTCTCCTGGGGTAAATAAATTACATCCCATAACTACTGATGACATGCATTATAAGTAGTTTACTAACTAGTTTATTGGTGCTTTATTAGTTACCAACCTCACAATGAACTAGTCCACCTCTTAATTCATCAAAGGTGTGAATTCTGCTGCAGGTAAAGGGAAATATCACCTAAAAGGCAGGTGATCGCCATTACTTCATATTCCTTTCGGTGGATCAGTGTTTGGCCTTATTTGGCACAACCAACAAGGCTACAAATAGGCAATCCTATCCCCTCATGAACTATCTGGATACTTTTTCTCCATAGGGCAAATTCACAAAATAGTTGTTGCCAGTACTTCATCACTAGTGAACCTACCACAGAAGAAGGATTTCTTCAAAACACAGTACTGTTCTATTACAAACATTCTATCTCAATTTTTCTGATGATTAAAGGGGATTTTAATTATACAATCAATGAGAAAATAGATAGAAACCATCTGGACGTTCCTGTGTTTTCTGCCAAAGAATTTTCTTTTGTTTTACATGTCAATGACTTAAGCTAACAAAGGAATTTCAGTGCCAGTCATTTGTCCTTGGCAGGGCTGGATCTTTTTTATGTTATGAAAGATCTTTTAAATTTACTGATTGAGAGTCAAATTATCCCACATGGTCAGCGAATTAACCTCAACATTTTCCTACACATAAAACTAAGAACAAAGGGTATTTTTTAATTACTCGATCTTTAAAGCATACAAACTTTAAATCATTTTGTGCTTCAATGTTTTGACTAATCAGGGTGGTCAAAACTCAAAAACTCTCTTTTTTTGAGGAACTGATGGAAAATGCTTAACCAGTAAGGTACTGAAACAATACTATTGGTTTAAAATTACATAAAAGAACAGAGAAAGAGATGGCATCAGAGAAACAAAGAAAGCCTTGCAGAAGTTATATTGCTACACTGCTGGGCGGCCAGTCTGTATGAACTAAATTTTTAAGGGACTCTAGCAGAGAAGAACCTTTGGGAAGGGACTGACCAGGAGACTAGCTCCAAATGTGAGGAATGAGTGAACCACCCGACAAAGAAAATCACATACCGATTGGAAACCAATCCTCAGTGCTGCCATTGTCCTAGATGTTAGGAAAGGTGGCGGATGGCTGTAGACTTTCCCTAAGGTTTTTGTCACATTTCCCCATTAGGCACCATGACCTTGACTTTGAAAAGGTAGGTTTTGTTTCTTAAATCCATTCTTTGTAAGGAAATGTACAAAACAAGAAAACAGCTCCTTCCATGAAGGCAAAGAAACAGTAAGATCTTCTCAACATTCTATGGAGGTGTCTCTGCAATACGCAGGATTTGTTGAGGTGGTAGACAGGTGTAGAACTTCTGGGACTTGGAGATTTAGTAGCCAAGAATACTAGAGAATTACATTACTTTTCATGGTGGGGGGCGGGGGGAAGTCACTGGTATGAAAATTGGATTCATAGCAATATATTTTAGAGATAATTTATAGGGCTAACACACAAGAGCTTTTCAAAGATACCTTAAATATTTCAGAGAAAGTAAGGAAAGAACCAGAAATTGGTTTAAAATTCATTGAACTGTCAGTAGTGCTGGCATAAATTGGACCAAGAAACATGGTCCCCTTTTGGCACTTCTTTTTAAAGGAAAAAAACCCAACTATGATCTGTTTTAGGCTAGAAACTACTGTAAGAATTCATAGGGAGACAATATCAAGAAGAGAAAATCACCTTTTATCTGTGACTAAGTTGACATCACTTTAATATCCTCATTTTTAAAAAATAATAAACTTTAAAAAATTAAAAATTAAAAATAATAAACTCTCCAATTGACTATAGTCTAATAAATTTCTTTGGTTACATTACTGCTTTCCCAAGTCCTTACCGAAAATGAGGGAGGACAGAATTTAGTGACTCATGCCAGGTCTAAGAAACTAATCCCAATCTAAAAATATATTTTTATCATATTCCAAAGATTTTTGATGAAAAGATTCAAAATTAAATTAGCGAGCTCCTGATGAACATAACAAAATTATTTTGTCTTCACCTTGATATTTATAGATCCTTGATGATTACCAGCTTTTAAACTCCAAAACTCCCTGCAAATGAAATACAGTATATTAAAAAGGAAAATGCAGGTATTTTTAAATAAAATATACACATTTCCAAAAAGCTATGTGGTAAGACATATTTTTGAGATATCTGCTGAAGGATTACCAGAAGTAGTAATATTCGAAACCTTGGGTAAATTGGGGTGATGGGCAAAGAAGAAGTAGCCATGTTACAGGAGAAACATGGCCTTTGACTATGAACTGCTTTGCATTGAAAACCTGGCTCTGGCTCTGGCCACTCTGGCCAAGTTACTCTATAAACTTTCATTTCCTCCCACTTCTGAGAACTGTTTGGGGGTTAAACAGGATGATATATGTGACATGCGTACCATGGTGCTAGGCACACAAAAGATTACTCAGTAATTCTGAATGTTCCATCCCTTACACTGAAGGGCTGAGGTAGGAGAAGGAAGCAATGAAGAAGGTTGGCAGGGGCACTTCTCCTGGCTGCCAAGGATGTTGCCAGCTGCCAGCTCACAGCTGAGTCCCTTTCGAAGAATGGCCTCTAGCTAAAGATAGGTGTCTGCCCAAAGTCATGCCCTGTCCTTGGAGGCAGGTGCATTCAATGACTGGAGGACAAAGGTACAAAGGGCACTTCTGAAGTGTCATTTCAGCTTTTGAGTAAGGAAGGGGATCAATGGAGAAATGTTGCAAGAATGTATCACAGATCAACTTGTCTCACTGCCCCATCTGGTTTCCCTCTTTCCTTTCTTACAGGTGATGTTCCTGAGGTCACTTCCAAATAAATCTCCTACATGCAAATTTCCACTTTATAGTCTATTTCCCTAGGACTTAAGATCATTCAAGGATGAGGAGGGATTAGTTTCACTGTGATAAAGCTGGGGGTCTTGGAGATTACAAATCATTACTGTTATAATTATACTCGGTTGTTTGCAGTTTTTCTTTTCAATTACACGTGAGATTATCCCCATTCAACAGATTAAGAGAGGTTAAGTGATTTGCCTAGCATCACAGAGCCAGCAACCGTGTAGCCAAGATTCCAGCCAGAGTTTATCCAGCACTGAAGTCTGGGCTTTTTCCAGGACATCACGGTATCTCCCATCACGTCACCATAAGTGAGAGGCATGTCCGATGCAGGTGGAAGAAAAGCACAGTGGCTCTGGCTGCTTCCCATTCACAAATCCCAATTTTGGTTAATACGGCTCTGTCTCCACTTTCAGTTTCTTGTGCCCTGAACTTTAGGGTTTTCTCTGAGGCTCCTTCTCAATCCTCAAATACCAGGTATTTAGCCTATGAATTTTCTCTCTGTGTGTTTGTTTCTTTTTGTCTGCACATCCTATTTTAAAGGTAGGCGGTATTTTAGAATTAAAAAATAAAATAACAAAGACATGAACTGTAGAGTCTGAGAACTGAATTTTCATCCCAGTCCTGCCATTTACTTGTAATGAGGTCTCAAGAGAACTGCTTAACCTCTCTCGGCCTCGACTTAATCATCTGTGAACTAACCCCCTGGTCCAGCTGTGTGATGCTCACTGAGGTAATCTACCTAAAGCACACAGTGAGGCAGCCTTCCAGATATCCTCAACCATACAACCTCACTCTTTTCTAAAGAGCTCCCTGGTGGTTACCACTCATCCAACCACTCCACTGTCAACAAATCAGGTTACAGTGGGTGAATAGCTACCTCCCCAGACTGTGTCATATCCCCTTTATAATATACCCATTCTGATCCACAATATACATACTCATTGCAATAGCCATCCCTAGCCTCACCCGGTCTTTATCATCACACGTGTTACTTGTGTCGTAGACATAATGCAAAAACTTTCTTGAATGGTTAGAACTTATAAACCACCATCTCCTTTCCTAAGAAGATAAGGCCTCTCTACTTCCTCTCTGCTCAGCCCTGACAAGACAAAGCATATCCCACCCACACCCAAGGGATCTCAGACTTCAGAAGAAATTATTCCAGCTCAGAAAAATAGGCTGACTCTGGAAAACAGTATGGAGGCTTCTCAAAAAATTAAAAATTGAGATACCCTGCAACCCAGCAATTGCACTACCAGATATTTACCCAAAGGATACAAATAGTGATCCCAAGGGACACCTGCACCCTTCTGTGCTTATAGCAGCAATGTCCACAATAACCAAACCATGGAAGGATTCCAGATGTCCATCAACAGATGAATGGATAAAGAAGATGTGGTGTGTACACACACACACACACACACACACACACATAATACACACACAATAGAATATTACTCAACCCTCAAAAAATGAAATCTTGGGGCACCTGGGTGGCTCAGTGCGTTAAAGCCTCTGCCTTCAGCTCAGGTCATGATCCCAGGGTCCTGGGATCAAGCCCTGCATCGGGCTCTCTGCTCAGCAGGGAGCCTGCTTCCCTTCCTCTCTCTGCCTACTTGTGATCTCTGTCTGCCAAATAAATAAATAAAATCTTTAAAAAAAAAATGAAATCTTACCATTTGCAATGAGGTGGATGGAAGTAAAGAGTATTATGCGAAGTGAAATAAGTCAATCAGGGAAAGCCAATTATATGATTTCACTCACATGTAGAATTTAAGAAACAAAACAAAGGATCATAGGGGAAGAAAAGGAAAAATAAAATAAGATGAAATCAGAGAGGGAGGCAAACCATAAGAGATTCTTAACTATAGGAAACAAACTGAGGATTGGTGGAGGGGAGGTGGGTGGGAGGATGGGGTAACTGGGTCATGGGCATTAAGGTGGGCACATGATGTAATGAGGACTGGGCGTTATAAAAAACTGGTGATCACTAAACTCTACCTCTGAAACTAATAATACACTATATGTAAATTAATTGAATTTAAATTAAAATAAAATAATATTTATACCGGAAGGGGGAAAAAAAAGAAAGAAAAATAGGCTGGATTCCCCTGAATTAAATATTTAGAATCCTATATTGAGATTTAAACCCACAAACTCTGATTTCTGGCAAAGGGCACATGCCCTCCAATTCACAATCACTGCTTGGGTAAGGAAATGTTTGTCATGCTTAATTTTGGACTTTGAATACTAATAATTAATATTTATTTAACACTTACTATATGCCAGGGAATTTGGCAAGTGTTTTACATGCACTGTGTTGTTATTCCTCATGAGAAACCTAATGAGGTATTATAATAACCCAGACTTTATAAAAGAAGGAAAACAGTAACAGAGCAAATATCCTTCCCCTTTTCCCAGGAGAGATGGAAAGTTGGGGCAACTCTAGCTGTCAACCCAACCATATTAGACAGAGATTTGAAGGACATAAGAACTCAAAAAAAGGGGCAACTGGGTGGCTCAGCGGGTTAAAGCCTCTGCCTTCGGCTCAGGTCATGATCCCAGGGTCCTGCGATTGAGCCCCACATCGGGCTCTCTGCTCAGCAGGGAGCCTGCTTCCTCCTCTCTCTCTGCCTGCCTCTCTGCCTACTTGTGATCTGTCTGTCCAATAAATAAATAAAATCTTAAAAAAAAAAAAAGAACTCAAAAGAACTACCAATAAGAATAAGCTTATAAGAAGAAGAGGGGGGAAACCCCTCTTAGTATTTTTATACATAAGCATATATTTGCACTTCTCAACTACCTACTAATTTAACCATTAATTTACCATTTTATTATGGAGATTTTATTCTAAGAAAAAATTGAATTTCCTAAAATCATAATTCCTTTTTTAAGTAGAAGAAAATTAAGAGAGCTATATATTTCGTCAATCGGGATGTTTGATTATGTTAAAACAATTTTTTTTTCAAGACAAAGCAAAGTCAGGAAGTTAACTTACAGTGAAATAGCAATGAGCTCATAATACCCAGATGGAAGGCCAAAGTCCTGAAACCAGATAGTTTGCCTAATTCACAAAGCTTCATCATTTTAAGTGAATTTACTCTATTAAGATGGTGTTTCTCTTCTCTAGACCTTTTACTGAGATTTGACTTGATTTTTCCTGGATCAAGTGAAGTCATTTGCTTGAATTGGTCATCCCTATTTATTGAAAACCAGACAACTTAATGTTTCAACAAGTTTGACATCACAAATCAAATTACAAACAAGTAAAACTAATTTAATTTTTTAAAAAATGAGATCTTGCATTCTTTGATGACTCAATGAAATTAAGAGTTGTTCATTTTCTCACTCAGGGACAATAGTGGAAATACTTAAACTAGCAGGTTAGTGATACAGCAGTGGCAATATGGCCCTGTCCATTAATTTTGTCTGATAAGATGAGACCCTTGGCTTTTTTCAACTAAAACATCCCACTGTGACATCAGCCACTCCCACTGAGCAGAAAGACTAGCGGGGTGGGCACCTCATTGCCATCCCTTCCTTCTCTGCCATTACTCCTCCCCAGAACTTCTTTCTCATCTTAACCCACAAAGGCACTATGAGCCCAGCATCAAAAGGCCTACATTTTAAGTTATTTTGCCATGTTAAAAAATTTGCATTGATTAAATCACATGTTTTCAACCTGTCACCCTTCTAACCAACACCATGATTTTGCACCATAGTCCGCTGTCATTGATATTTTAAGTCTATGTTCACAGACTAGATTGTAATAACTAGAGAGAGGATAATCTGTCATGTGAGGATCAAGTGCGTGCGTGGTCTTGGGTTTGTTAATGTGGTGTTATAACAGTTTGAGTTTGAGCTAGCCAACAAAAGATATTTTCTATCCAGTTAAAAGATTTTTCGGTATCTACTGTATGCATGGCATTGTGTTTTGTTTTGTTTTTTAGTATATGGGATTGATCTTTTGGTGTCTTTACCTTCTCTATCCTAGATTTCCTGCTTCAGAAAGAACCCAGGCCAGGGTGGGCAATCTTTTTCTGTGAAGGGTCAGAAAGCAGTTCAGGCAAAAGCCACCCAGTCTGTAACTACTGCTCACTCTGTCGCTGTAACTGTGAAAGCAGCTCTGACCCGTATGTAAACAAATGAAGTGTGGCTGTCTCCCAATAAAACTTTATTCACAAAACAGAAGATGGGCCAGACTTAGCCATTGGTTTATCTAAACCAAAAGGCTGCTGAGGGCAAAAAACTATCTCTTCCTGTATCCCTACCACCTAGCACATACTGGGTACTCAAATCTGTGAACTAAATGAATAAAAATAAATATCAAAGAACCAAGAAAGGATACTGCATCAGTCATAATAGCAAATACATCATTTCACACCTGTTGGTGTGGACCATAGTAACTTGCCAGTAGAGAAGCATTTGCTGAATAACTAAAACTCAACTTGATTTCATACCCAACATCCATCTCTAGCTTTTATTCTCGACCTTTATGAATTTATTCTTGGTCCAAAACATCATTGAAAGATGCATTAAACCAAGGCTGTGACCCTGTATATATTGGCTCCTTTAAAAAGTACTCCAAGAAGAAACAGGCATATTGGAGAACTGTTGCTTTTTTGTGTGCTCCCACTCACATGTGTTTTAATATTACAGCTTTATCAGGACAGGTGAGCTGCCATCTAGTTGATTCTTGACAGTTCTCTGTGGCTTTAGCTAAAACTTCGGCCGTTGATTTTATTTTTTTTTTAAATGAAGGCAGCCAATCTTTTGACAAAATTCAACCCATCGTCAACCCATCATCCCTAGGGAAATTCTTGAGTTTTTAGAACTTGTTTTCAGACCAACATTTCCTAGGAAGGTTTCATATCTTCCTTCCTTTTTCAGGAATTCTCTTTTTTGCAGCCAACCGTCACAGCTGATAACTTACTGGCTTAGAGGGAGCTTTTAACTTCCAGTACAAAATAAACAACATGACATTACAAATAAGCCTTATGAAACGATAAGCATAGTGGGGTTTTTTTGGTTTTTGTTTTGTTTTGTTTTGTTTTGTTTTTAAGATTTATTTATTTGACAGATAGATCACAAGTAGGTGGAGAGGCAGCAGAGAGGAGGAAGCAGGTTCCCTGCTGAGCAGAGAGCCCGATGTGGGGATCGATCCCAGGACCCTGGGATCATGACCTGAGCCGAAGGCAGAGGCTTTAACCCACTGAGCCACCCAGGCGCCCCAGCATAGTGTTTTTTTAAGGCATTTCCACAATATCCCCTAAGATGCCCAGATGGCAAAATAAAGGAAGTAAGGATTGTAAACATGCAAAATAAATGATTTTCTCTTCTAGAGAAATTCGGTTTTAAAGATTTATAACCAAAACTTGTCATAAGCAAACATGACCTACCTAATTTCTTTTTTTTTAGCTTAGTTTTTTTAAATGTTTTTTTCCACCTTTACTGGAGGTATGATTGACAAATAAAAATTGTATATATTTAAGGTATACAACATAATAATTTGATAGAGGTATACATTATCAAGCTTATTAACACACCTCATATAGTTACCCTTTTTGTGTGTGTGGTAAGGACATTTAGAATCTACTCTCTTAGCAAAATTCAAGTATACATTAATAACTATAGCCCCCATGCTATACATTAGATCTCCGGAACTTTCTCATCTTATCACTGGAAGTTTGTACTCTTGACTAACTTCTCCTTATTTCCCTCACTCCCAGCTCTCAGTAGCCACCAATCCACTCCTTGTTTCCATGACTCTGACACTTTTAGATTCTACAACAGAGGTCTATATAATTTCTTAACAACTCCACTCCCCCAAGAAAAAAGTAAGTTTCAGGGGAGAAAAAAAAGTTCCTCTTTCTTACATATCTTTTGAGAAAAGTAGTACTATAATATCTTTCTTTTCCTCAAAAAAAAAATTTATCTTGAGACTTCAGAAAATTAGCACTGGGAAAACTATCACTGCCCTTCAAAAACCAGGATATAGCTTCTTATCCCACACTCAATCCTGACTATTGAAATCACCTGGTCAGCTTTTGGAGCATGCAGATGACTGGGCCACACTACAAGGTCAAGCTGAGGAATCTGTTGCTTTTACTGAGACATTCTCCAGGTAGCCCAAATGTCATTTCAGATTTGGGAACCCCTGCACTAGAAGACTCTTTCCCAGCAAAACTGCTGCATCTGGTCAATGCTTTAATGATGATTCAAAAGACCCCAGATTCCTTTTCTCAGCAGTGAGTAGATTTTCTTTCTATCCTTTTGATCTTCACCAAAAATCAGGTGCCAGCCACAAAATCCTATTTACTTTTACTGTAGCCCCAGCATCTGTCTTAACAACCACAGACCCTGTTTTCATTTTGTAGCTGTTCCAGTCTTTGAAAACAGAGGCTGATGTTCACACACAGAAGTGTACTCTTCAAAAAGCCACAAAATAAAGTAACTGTTTCTAGTTCTGATTGAAGAAAAACCATGTGTCAGTTTAAATATCTCCTGCCTTGATTACACTCATTGGTATGTGAAAATATTTATGGAACCTAAGTATAGCATTCAATGCAACAATGTGAAATCCACCATCCTCGTAAAATTCAAACAGATAAGCACTAATGATTAAAATGAAGCAAAACAACAACAACAAATATTTGCTGATTGTGTCTGTATGTGCCAGGCAGTGCAAAGATAAATGAAAACCTTTATTTAGAAAAATAGCATTTTAGTCAGTACTTTCAGTGCAATGATTAATGAATTTGTTCATTAAATTTCCCATCAAGTATTTAAGTTCCCCTGAAGAAATAATATTTTAACAAAGCCAATTATTTAGATACAGTCATGGTTGGTTTTTCTTTTCTATACTACAGAAATTTTAAAGATTTTTTTTTTAATTGTAGGAGATTCAACAAAACAGTTGACCAGGATTCTATACTGTATATAGCTGATTTTGTGTACTTCTAAGAGGGTTTCCAACAATGATACATTTCTCTCTGGAAAGTGTAGCATGTGACCTTATGTTTCCAGGCTCCCAGCCTTAGCTATGGGAGAGTTCATATGCAAAGAGCAGTCAGTTAGAAAGTTTATGCAACTATTCTGAAGCAAGAGGCTAAGGCTAAAACTAAGACAACAGCAATGAAAGGACGAAAGGAGGCATTGGAGAAGAAAAAGAAGTATTAGGTATGTCTCCAATATTGTTTCTGGTTGGAAGAAACCTGAGAGAGTTTTGATATTATGTTTACCAAGATAAGAAATACACAAGGAGCAGTTCTGGTGTGACAGAGAGGGGAGAAATGAAGACTTCAATCATAAAAATCATGCAAAATGTTTCCAGGACCAAATGCTTTTGGGTGAGATACTGGAGCAGTAGGAAAAAATGATCCCTGCACTTGAAAATCTCAAGAGTAAGGTCAAATGCAAGATATGGGAAAATATCTAGAGGATGATGTACCAGCTATCTATTTGCCACAATGATGCTGTGTAACAAACATCTACATCACTCAATGGCTTTAAATGATACTTAGTTCAGGATTCTGCTGGTGATTGGGTGGTTCTTTTGGTCAGAGCTAGACTCACTCCTACTTTTGTAGTCAGGTCCAAGGCTGTGACAACTGGGCTGACCCATCCAACAGGCTCACGCTCAAGGCAGTGGTAAGGTTTAGTGAGGGAGAGTGAGATCTCACAAGGCCTAGTGAGGCCTGGCTCAGAACTGTGTATGGCTTCACTTCTGGAAATTCTACCAGCCAAAGCAAGTTATAAGACCAACACAGGTTTAAAGAGTAGGGAAATAGACTACCTTTTGGTGAGGAGAAATTCAAGGTCACATTGTAATGGGTATGAATACCAGAGAATTAAAGCCATTTCTGCAATTAGTGTATCATATCATGAATCATAATCTATTCTCCTCTGATACAGCCTGTTTCTGTTTCCTCATCTTAGAAAAAGAGAAGCAGAGATCCATAAATTTTAGAGCTGAAAGTGAATTGAGTGGTTATGCTCTCAAATCTTTTCATTTACCAATATGAAACCTGAAGCTCAAGGGGGTTTACTGACTCACAATCAAACAGCTAAGCAGTTACAACACCAAGATAAAAATATTTTCTGAGTTCTGGAACCATGCCCTTCCAGCACATCATGCCCTGGCTCCACAGCGTGCTCAAACTCTTTAAATAATGTGTAGTAATAACTTTTCACTCAGGATGAATTTTTTTCAGAACAAAATTTGGAAATGTGTAGCTTTTTTAATCCAAATAATGAAATATTCATTTGTATAAAATATCGTGAATGCAAAGGAACTTTTTACAAATGGTTCTTTCTATCCATAATTATTTAGTGAGAAATAAAAAAATAATAGTGACTAAATACGATGATATGCCTTTGAAAGAAAAGTTTAGAAATCCATTTGTTACTTTATTGTAACTCGGTGCCACTTCAATTAATAATTTCTTTCTTAGGGGTGCCTGGGTGGCTCAGTGGGTTGAAGCCTCTGCCTTCGGCTCAGGTCATGATCCCAGTGTCCTGGGATCAAGCTCTGCATCGGGATCTCTGCTCAACAGGGAGCCTGCTTCCCTTCCTCTCTCTGCCTGCCTCTCTGCCTACTTGTAATATCTGTCTGTCAAATAAATAAATAAAATCTTTAAAAAAAATAAATAATTTCTTTTTTAAAAAATATTTTATTTATTTGAGAGAGAGTGAGAGAGCACGAGCAGGGGGAGAGGGAGAAGTAGACTCCCTCCTGAGCAAGAAAGCCCATGGACATGGGGCTCAGTCCCAATAACACAAAATCATGACCTGTGCTGAAAGGCAGATGTTAGCCCACTGAGCTACCCAGGTACCCCTCAATTAATAATTTCTTAAAAGAATAAAACATAAATTCTTCTAACCACTTATTTAAAAGGTTTCTAGACTCATAAAAGGTGCTCTCATGTTATTTGACTTTTCCAGTTTATTTTGCTTACTAGTAATTAAGGCATTTTTAATTAAGAGTAAAATGTAAGTTATAGATGATAATAAATGTCAACCTGACTTGTCATATTTAGAAAACTAACTTAGGACTATGGAATTTGAGTCTTTTCTACTTGAAGTGCCTTTATAATATTTCATGATCAGCTTTTATAAACAGAACCAGAGGGGAATGATACCTATTTAGAGTAGGTTTTTTCTAACTAAAAATGTGAAAATAATTAAATAACTAAACTAATCTCAGGGAAAGACTTAAATAAACTATGGCTCTTCCGTACAAAGGAATATCAAATCAATGACAAGAAAAAATGTTCTAAAATATTATTAAAATCAAAAAGAAATAAGGAAGGAAAGAAAAAGAGAATATATTTATAGGCAGTATAAGTGAATATATAATTAAAATACTGAAGGAATCTATGACAAAATATGAACAGTGGTTTCTTTCTTTTGGTGAAGGACTATAGTAATTTAGTCTTTCTTCTATATACTTTTATGTATATCTAAATCAAATCAAAATAAGTAATTTTAAGTAAAAATAAGTAAAAGAATTTACATTATTTAAAAGGTAATTTAAAAACAAGACAAGAAAGTGAGCCCCAAGATTGTGATTGTAAATATTTAAAATACCACAAATATTTTAAAAAATAATATATTTGAGTAAAATAATTACTAGACAAAACATTTTATTATTTTTTTTTAAGATTCTATTTATTTATTTGACAGACAGAGATTACAAGCAGGCAAGAGAGGCAGGCAGGGAGAGAGAGGAGGAAGCAGGCTCTCCGCGGAGCAGAGAGCCCGACGTGGGGCTCGATCCCAGGACCCTGGGATCATGATCTGAGCCGAAAGCAGAGGCTTTAACCCACTGAGCCACCCAGGCGCCCCAAGACAAAACATTTTAAATGAACATCATATTCTTTAACCATCCTGCATCTAAAATGAGTCATTAAACCATGATATTAGAATGAGTGATCAACAATCCCATTTCACAAATAAGAAAGTTTCATGATTAGAAAAGTTAAGTGACCAGTAACTTACCCGATAATATATAGGCAGTCCATTTTAGAATAAAGACACACAATCCAGCTATGCTCTATTTTATCATTCTGCCTCTCTAAAAATTTTCTCTTTTAGTTAATTAAGATGTGGTATAATACCAGGTTTTTCAAATATGTAAGTGTCCTGCTCACCTTTTCTTATTTATGAATCCATCTTTAGAAATAGTAGTAGCCATTCTATTTTAAAACGTGATTTTTCCCCAGATTTGCATATGGGCAAGACTTTGATACATTTTAACTTTTTTATCATTGTATTTCAAACATTTTTTCCTCTTGATAACAAATCAGAGTCTGTTTTGGTAGTCTTAGTTTAGGGAGAGAAAGTAAGACACACAGCTAAGAACTGAAAATCTATTCCTCACTTACTAGTAGATGAAAAATAACACCTTGAGAGCAGAAGTCAAGCCTTATCAATGCTGAATTACTGGGCTATTGATATAAAAAGATGCATTTGCTATAGTGCCTATTTCAAAGAGCTTAAGGTAGAGTAGAGAGAAACAGATATAAAGCAACTTAGAGCAATACCACTTTGTAGTTACCATAGAAAATGTTTTTATAAACTTAAAAGAAAGGCTTGTTATTTCTGCTTTGGGATTTATGAGGTAAGACTGTCAGGAAACTTGTAAAGTCAAAGTTGGTCTGGAAACTCTTCAGTAAAATTTGTTATTAAAAAACAACAACTAGCAATCAAGTCAGATGATTTACCATCCAAACTACTGTTGTATGTATTAAGAAGACAGCAAGAGATACTTCATAGAAGATGGTTTCAATCATCTGATGTCCATGTTTTTATAAACACAAAAATCCATGTTATGAATTGAAAAGAGCATGTTCAGCCCTGTATTAATTATTACGGTGGGTACAAAAATTTATGAGACACATTGCCAACCTGTAGGACATGCAATATTACTTTAGTGTCAATATATGTACACACAGGAATAGGATAATGTGTCAGAGAAATACTAGCGGCTATAACAAATACACACCACAATTCTGGTAGTCTAACATAATAAAAGTCTATTTCATGTTCAAGTAAGAGTCCATTGCACATATTCCTGGTGTGAAGGTGGTTTTCCTCCACTGATGATTACTGAAAGCTTGGCTCAACTGCTCTGTAACATAGCTGCCTCGGCATCCATTTTGTGTGGCCATTTTTGTGCTAAGTGGCCTGCAGAGAACTTGAGCTGATGTTAGCCTCTCCTTCTAGTGCATGCCCTAGATAGCAGCCCAGTGTCACAAGTAAATGTGAGTTCCTGATGTGATTCCCCCAACCACTGTAGGATAAGCACTCTCCCCCATCCTTTTCATTTGAAATGACCAATCCGGCCTTACTTAGCCTGAGAACCCCAAGGTATTCCATCCACAGACCCTAGTAAAGACAAGTGTTTCAAGCGTTGCTTCATTTGCCAGCCCTCCCCTCAAGGCCCTTGAGACATGCATGCTGTGTACCTCCTCAGGACCTCTGAGTCATAAACTTCTCTATTTCAATTCCTTTGTGGTCTTCTGCTAAATCTGGGCTCTATTAAACACCCTAGCCTCTACTGAACAAATATTAATTTAACAAAGGCTCTTTCCGCCTTGTTTCTCTGTCACTTGCTAGAAGTCTTATAGTCCTCTGATGTCAGCTGCTAGATGGATCCAGTGCCAGAAGACAGAATAGAGAAGGCATACCACTTTTTAACCTTCTTAGTCCAGAGGTAAATTTACTCACGTCCCCTGTCATTCACTGGTGAGAACTAATGACATCACACTGCCAACACCTGGAAAGGCTGTCTGCACATCTAGCTCCTAAAAACAGCTCAACATGTGGAGGGAAGAGCAAAGATCTCTGGTAGACTGCTGGCCATTCCTCCCTTAGATTTGGGTGGGTGGGGTACTGGAGGGGAATGGGCTCTTATTCCTATTGCATTAAAAAAAAAAAAACCTAATTGGAGATCTAAATGATTACTGTCTGCATGTTAGAAAAACTTAGTCTTCACTAACACTTCTCTTCAAATCTTAGCTTTTCTAAGATATGAATGCTTTTGAAACTAGAATCCTCCCTAGCCATTAATTCAATTACATTATGTTTACATTTTGTTTCTCAGAACTACTTCATAATTGAAACCATCTTGTATAAAAATTGATTAAAAGAAAAAGAAAGAAAGAAAACCACCTTGTGTGAAGCCATTTTGGCACATGAGTAAATCTGCACCCTCTTAGGGGTTCATTCATTCAATCAACAAATTCATGGAGCATCTCCCATGTTCCAGGACACACACTACTCAGGAAATGAAAGGACAGTCTCTTGGGTTGCTAGAAAGAAATGCTGATTTCTGTAATTAAAATGAGATTCTAGAAGTAACTAAAAGAATACATTAAAGCAATCTTATTGCAGAATTTTAGATTTGAGACGCAAAACCATAAAAGTGCCTAGAGTATCCAACATGGCCAAGCATAAACTGTAGGGCAAAGAGTGGCAGAGGGTGAAGCTGGCTCTACAGATTTCACAGTTTTTCCAGATGTAGATTTAACAAGAGCCTATGATCAAAACAATGACTCAAAGGTATCCAAGATGGAAAACTGTGTGAATGATGGTACTCTTAGTGGAACTAGAGGAGCCCCACAAATGAGAGTTTTAAGAGAGAATGTTTCATTATTGTATCAAGTTGAGGTAACTGTAGATATCCATATGAAAACTCACCTAGGGGTGCCTGGGTGGCTCAGTCAGTTAAGCCTCCAATTCTTGATTTCGGCTCAGATGATGATCTCAGCTCAAGTCATGACTTCAGAGTCATCAGATTGAGCCTCGCATCGGGCTCTGTGCTGAGCACGAAGCCTTCTTGGATACCCCTCTTCTCTACCCCTTCCCCTGCTTGCACATGCACATTCTCTCTCACTCTCTTTCAATGAAGAAGAGAGAAGAGAACAGAACAGAAGAGAACAGAAGAAAATTCATCTAGATGTAAGGGAAAGTTATCTACCCACATGCAATTAAAGGCAGTCTAAATTCAGCTCTTACACTACTTTTCAAGCTTTTTTTCTTAAATTAGTGTGCAGTGAGAAAAAAGAAAAGACAGAAAAGGGAAAAAGAAAAGACAAACAAAGGCACATCATATCATTGTGTCTTTATGATATTAGATTTGGCAGGATTTAGTTCTCTTTTTCAGAGATCCTAACTGCATTGTACAAATCAAGCCTATTTTTTATAACAAAATCATGTGGCCTGGTCTTATGTTCAAATGTTGAATCTTCATCAGACATTTTGAAACACTTAGCAAAGGGCATACTGATTTTTAGGGACCACCTACGCTTTAAAACCAAACCAAACAAAACAGGTGCCAGTATAAAGCAAACCTGGATTCATTTTAGGATTGGTGTGAAAACCATAAATATGGTGGTTCTGCTCTATTTCATCCCCTGGAATTTACACTCTGGTTTCAACTATGCATTGTTTCCCGTTTTTCACACCCACACACCAGGATCAAAATTTAAGGTGCAGAAGGAAACAACCTATATTAATAATGTTTTTTAACAGTCTAATTTACACTTTCTTAACTTAGGCAGTCACCTTGGCGTTGTTTTATTTTGTAATCATTAATAATAGCAGTAAACACCTTGCAGCGCTTACAACATTTTAGGTTCCGTTCTAATGTTTTACACATATTAACTCATGGAAACTTCACAACAGCCCATGAGGTAAGGATTACAATAATCATCATGTTGAAGGTGAAGAAACTGAGGCACAGAAAGGTTAAGTAAGGTGCAAAGGGTGCCAGAGCTGGCAAGTGGAACCTGTTTTCACAACCTGTATCCTGTATTACCTGTCTGCCTTACAAACCGTATTCTCTTTTGCTGTCCTTTGTGTTTGAAGAATTGCCCTGAGACCCCTAGTGCATAATGTAGAAAACCCTTGATTCCCAACGTATATTATTCCAAACTGCTCTTGCCAACTGATCCAGTGCCAGCCAGCAGTCCCCGTGCTCCTCTTCCAGTCCCCTAGCTAAACAGTAGGGACTGCTGAGCATTCATAGAACCCCCACCCGAGGAGGAGCTGAAGAGAATGGAGAGTTGTGAAGACTCCTTCTCATCACTGTTCCCTTCCTTCTTTCCTATGGCACTAACGGGTTAATGCCCGCCTGTCAGAGTAATGTGAAGAGGACGAAGAATGGCCACGCGGTCACCATGCTCGTAATTTCATTAATCTGGCTCAGAGAGGATAACTTGCCCCAAATAATGGAGTCGGAAATTAAACCCAGCCCTGTTTAACTCTGAAGCCAAGGCATGCTCTTTCCATGCTGCAGAACCAAGCTCAGAAGGGAGAGGAAGTTTCTCCTGATGCTATCTGTCCATCCCATCGAGTCTTACCTTTTCCTCTGTAAAAATGACACCATGAGTAATTTTCAATATTGTTTCCTGATTGGTGCTACAGCTAAATACTGTTCATTAGTACAATTCATAGCATGCCATATATTGAGAAATGGCTTTATGAAGTCACCTCTAAGAAACACCAACAAAAATTAGGTAGTGATATAGCAATAATAGCTGTATATAATATTGACAGCCTGGAATCCTTTGTTTTTTTTAATTGTCTCTCAATGTGAACACGTGTACTTGACTGACAAATATTTTCATTTTATGTGGTTACTTGAAATTTTAAGTAGCTGTGCTTATTTTTTTCCAAATTAACATATAGTGGAAAAGAGTTTGAGACATTTTCCAAGAAAAAACAAGCAAATAAAAGGCATCAATTTTTAAATTTAACAAAAGCTCTGCATAGGGTTGTTGTGAAAATAAATGGGATCATATGTTTAAAGAATATTTAGTACGATGCCCAGCAGGTTATAAATGACCAGTAAGTGGCAGAGATTTTTATTAGGAAAACCATAAAATTCAAATACTAAAAAATTCAAAGCATTACTGACCACTAATTTTATTGTTTCTTAAAATATTGTTATAATATTTAAGCCAATATAAATTTTAAGTTTTAACTATTCCATATAAATGGCAAACTAACAATACTTTCTCATTTATTTTTGTACACAAATGAATTATTTTTCAAATATTTTCATTGCCTATATCTCTAAAATAAGTGTTTCATTTGTCATTGGGACATTGATTTACTCAGATTCCAAAAGTGATAGCAAATTATTCCAATGGGTCTTCTCAGAATAATATGACTTCACTTTCTGCATTTTAAAAAAAAATAGTTTGCAGAGGTTCCAAAAAGAAGTCTTTCTGTTGTTTTTTCCTGTCCTCCAAGCTATGAATACTCAGAAAATGCTGGTATAAAAAAAGTAAAGATTTGGACATATTTGTAAGCAAACTTATTCTTGTAATACAATCATTAGAATCATAAGAATTATGGTGACCACACACATGCATCAAAACCGTAGCGGTTTGTGGGCTGTCAAAAACACTCTTGGAGAAAAGAGAAGGGAACAAGATTCTGTTGCATTTGTGACCTCTAGAGGCCAACATGAACGTAATCTATTTTATTCATTTAACAGTGCCTCCAAGTACAATCTTCAAGAGTTTGAGATTTATAGTCTTTAGAAAATAGAGAAAATTCAAGAGAAGAGAGGTTCCATTTTAGGTGAATATGTTGCCTTGAATTAACAACCACAAACCACAAATTGAAGTTTTAAATAATAATTTGAAAAAGCCTCAGACTCCTGGAGAATCTTTATGGAAAATGAAAACCTTGCCTATTTCACAGTGGAGCTGTCCAGACTAACTACTTATTGGGAGTAATCATCAAATTGAGGATGAACAGGGTGAAATGCAACCTTTGGGGCCCTGGAGTCAAAACTTGATTCTAACGTTTGCTGGTTACCTGTCCTGGAAAAATCATCAACCTCTCTGAGCTTCAATGTCCTCATTTGTAAGTTAAGTCATCACAATAAAAACCACCCTTACAGTGTTGTTTATAGATTAAATGAGGTAACATATATATTCAGAATGTATCTTAAAAACTGCCAAGTTCTAAAACGAGTAACAAATTTCATTCCAATCCTATCACTATTTGTTGAGATGCTGCCTTTTCTTTCTGAATGATAAATTTTTTCCCCACGGTGATAGATCCAAGACAAAATATTGGTCTGGCAAAGCCTTCTTTAAGTTAAAAAGCAGGGCTTGGTGCACTCTCTCCCTGTGCCAAGCTATTGTACAACGGCCCTCATCACTCTGAGCAGAGTTAGTAGAAATTGGAGCAGCAGTGAGTCAGCTGCCCAGGTAGATCTATTTCCCTTTGTCTTCAAGATGATGATCACAATATGCCCCATGAAACATTAGGACATTTCTTCACTTTTCAACATGTTCAGAAATGGCATCTATCCACCTCCCCACATACTGCACCATTAGGTTCAGGAGCTTTCCTCAAGGGCCAAACCTTCCAAACTGGCTCCTTTTACAGCTGGAGTGAAGTCTGTATTGTTCATTTTGCACCTTCATGCAGTCTGTCTACTATGTGGGAAGTGTTGAATAGAAGGTGGTTAAAGTGTTTCTGCAAAGCCCCTTTGCCCCTTCTTTGTTCCCATTAAGCAAAAGTCTAATCGTGGATACCTGTTATGAGCCCTCTTTCATCCCACTGAATACTACAAGAGAAATTCACTTGACCCTCATAATTACATAGTCTCTAACTTCAATGTCCCCTTGCTTGCCAGCTCTCTCTCATGCCTCACAATAATTTCTTTTATTTTATTTTTTTAAAGATTTTATTTATTTATTTATTTGTCAGAGAGAGAGAGAGAAAGAGCCAGCAAGCACAAGCAGGGGGAGTAGCAGGCAGAGGGAGATGCCGGCTCCCCATCAAGCAGGGAGCCTGACATGGGCTCCATCCCAGGACCCAGGGATCATGACCTGAGCTGAAGGCAGACACTTATCTGAGGCACCCAGGGGTCCCACAATAACTTCTTCTAAATCACCACCATTAAACCTGCTCTACTAAAATTTCTTCTGTTATTCTCAACAAACTAATTCTACTTTTATTTTACAGAGAAAACCAATGCCTTCAACACAAACTCTTTAAACCTTCCCACCATCTACTTACCAGTGCATCTATATCCACAATCATTAAACCATCCTCCCCTCCTGCCTCAGTGAATTAGGTTACCTTCTGCTTGAACAGAACCTAATCTACACATCACACTTAGATCTACCTATGTTCAGTCACAATTAAGGTCAGCAGAAAGTGAAGGAAAACACAAAATGATAGTGGCTTCAGCAAAAAAGAAATTTATTTCTCTTTTGCAAAAATTAAGAATCTACATAAGCAAATCAGGGTTATCATGATATTTCTACAATCATCAAAGATTTGGCTCCTTTTTTAACACACGTCTTCATTATTCTCAACATGTGGCTTCCACCTCATGGTCCAAGATAACTACTGAAGCTCCAGCCAATGTGTATACACTCCAGTCAACACACAAGACATCAATCTTCCTCCCATTGGCCAGAATCTAATCACAAGGCCCACCCAGATGCAAAGGAAGTTAGGAAATGTATCCTTAATGTGGACAATTATGAGCCCAGCTAAAATTGAAGGGAAGCAGAGCGAGGAAGAAGGGATATTGAGGCAGAAGTAACAATGTCTACCTCTGCTGCTTTCTCATCCTCCTCATTATGTTCACATTTTCCATCCCCAATATCTTTTAGCTTCCCTTCTCCAGTGAATCTTCCCCTTGGCCATTCGAACACCTTCTTAAATTTTGTGTGTCTCTCTAACTACTGCCCTGCTTCTCTTATCTTCATTACCAAGTTTTTTGAAGACTTTACTCATTGTCTTTACTTCCTTGCAGCATTCACTTCTCAACACATGGCAATCTGACTTCTACCCTTGTTGTCGGTTAATTGTGTTCCCCAAATATGTTGAAATCTTAACCCCAGTACCTGTGAATGTGATCTCATGAGGAAATCAGGTCTTTGAGGATGAAATCAAGATGCTACAAAGGTCCTACTGGATTAGAGTGGGCCCGAAGCCCAGTAACTGATGCCCTTCTAAGAAAGTCATGTGAAGACACAATGAAACTGAGACATATGTGAAGAAAACCACCTTGTGCAGATGGAAGCAGAGACTGGAGTCATGCAACAACAAGCCGAGGAGCACCAAGGATGGCTGGCAAGCACCAAAAGCTAGAAAAAGACAAGGAGGACCTAGAGTCTACATGGTCCTGCCGACACCTCGATTTCAGACTCCTAGCCTCTAGACTTCTGGTTTTTTCTTTTCGGTGAGATGATAAATTTCAGTCCTTGGGGGCCACCGAGTGTGTGGTACTTTGTTATAGCTACCCTAGCAAACTAATACAGCCCCAAATGCTCCACAGAAAGAGCCTTTGCCAATGTCAAAAGGTCTCTGTTGCTAAAACCTGGGACAATTTTCAAGTCTTGATTATTTGATCTCTCTAATGCACTTGATGAAATTGATTACTCCCTACCCTTGAAATCCTTCTGCCTTTGACCTTTGGGCACACTCTCTACTGTTTTCTTCCTATCTTTCAGACTACTCTAGCCCTAAATCTAGCTTCTAAATCTGCACTTCAGACCCTATTTAGAATATTTATTCTTGTCACTTACTTCCAATGCAGTATGTTGACTGAGCCAAAATACACTTAATTCTCCCTCATCCTGCTCCCAAATTCCCAGTGAAATAAGTAGAATAATCTAATACTTTGATATCTCTCTAATTCATTTATATATTCAGCAGACATTATGGGTCTGTTCCATTCCAAACACTGTACCGATTACCAGAGGTACAAGGATGCGCAAGGCAGACTAAGGACCTCATGGAGCTCTCATCCTTATGGGGCTGTGATAATAAACAGCCAAAGAAATAATAAGACAATTATAAATATGATACATGGCACAAAGGAAACAAACAGGACTATGAATAGAGCAGGAGTCAGCAAGCCTTTCTGTTAAGGGCCATAAGAGTGAATGGTCTGGCAGGCCATACGGCCTCCTCCACTCTGATCCTGTTACAAAAACAGATATAGGCAATACATAAGTGAATGGGTGCGGCTGTGTTTCAGTAAAATTTTCCTTATGAAAGCAGGCAGCAGGCCAGAGTTAGCCTGGGGGCCGTAGTTTTGTTGCCAACCCTTGGAAGAAGAAAATCAGGGTCAGTCGCTTTAGATTTCAGGGTCAACCAAAAGCCTTGCTGAGGAGACAGCACTTAAACTGAGATCTGAAAGAGAGAAGGAGCCACACCTACCTTCCTTGGCCCAGAACAACAAACAAACGTTTTATTATCGTGTTTTTAGGATCTGAAAGAGTTGAATGACAATCTACAGAATCTACAAAATGTGTAACTCCAAATGCTGGAGAAGCATCAACTCATGCATCCCCAGTGTGAGAATTTGCAAAAAGAGAAAGACCGCTCAACTGACAGCATTGTTTAGCTGTTTTTTTAAAAAATGAGGCCTACAAATCTGAAACACTAGATAAAAATTTCCCTTTAAGCAGACTTACTGAAAGAAATGGAAGAAAGCATTACCAAAATCTTTTATCTGTATTCTAAGCAAGAATTGAAAATCTACTATGTCTATGAAAGAAGAATAATCTAAGGGGTGCAAATATTGATTTATTCAAAATCATTATTATCATAGAAGCACCGCATTTTATAAGAGATTACTATAGAAAAAAACTGAATCAGTGAATTTGTTTCAAAAATGCAAAAAAATAGGGCACCTGGGTGGCTCAGATGGTTAAGCATTTGCCTTTGCGCGGGTCATGGTCCTGGGGTCCTGGGATCAAGTCCCGCATTGGGCTCCCTGCTCAATGGGGAGCCTGCTTCTCCCTCTACCTCTTTCTCTCAATCTCTCTCTCTCTCTCTCTCTCTCGAATAAATAAATAAAATCTTTTTTAAAAATGCAAAAAATAAGAGATATGGAGAACAAATCCAAGAGATACAATTTGCTTATAATAGGGACTCTATAGAGAAATGGAACGTGTAAAGCTAAAGCAGAATTCATTAATAATTATAAAATAAGTTTTCCTTTTGCTTAGAAAGCTTGTTTCATTAGCCCAAACATATTAATGAGCACCAGGTCAAACTTCTGTGGAAAAAAACAAACCTGGACATTCACTGATGAAATCCCTGAATCTGAAGGCTTTAGGAAAGTAAAACTACATATCCAAACCAGAATAGGAGAAGGGAGGAGGTAAACAAGAGAAAATGCACAAAGAGGAAAACATTTGGAAACAGACATCTCTACAACACTAAGTGCTCCAGATGCTTTTAAAGACAAAGATTATAGTCCAGGATTCTGTACGCATTCAAATGATCACTTACATCTAAGGGCAAAGATTCCTGTGAAATAATTTCTCTAAGAAGTACTCCAGCCAACTGAGACTTGCATGAAAGTATTTTTTTAAATGGAAAAAGCATAATAAAAAAAGATGAATGAGCAATAGGTTTTCAAATATACAACGTTATCTCCCTTCTCCCAAACTCTTGGGTAACACAGACTTGCTGCTCTGTGATGAAGAAGTACAATCTACTTCTCTACCCACTCGTGTCTGGGTTAGACCTGCGACGGCGTGGACCCATGGAATGCTGCAAACACAACATTCTGCTAGTTAGGACGGAGCCCTTAGCTGACCCTACAGCTTCTGCTCCCTTCTCTCCAAGCTCTGAGCGGCATGTTGGAAAGACTAGCGTTCTGCTGGAGAGAAGCCACATAGAGGAGCATGAAGCATCTTAGACACTTTGGCAGTACCACCTATTATCTAACTTTCTAATTGTTGACGTTCTCATGTGTAAAGTTTCAATTTTCCAAGTTGAGCTTCCTTTCATATGCTTTTTAGTTATTTTAGTTTGCCCCTCTGTGATTTGTCTCTACAGAGTCTTTGCTCATTCTTCCATTGGATGACCTGGCTTTTTATGGTTGGTTTGGAGGATTTTCTTACAGTTTAACCCTTTCTTGGTTGTTCACATCCCAAATATCTTCTCCTATTCTACCGCACCCTCCACAGATCAAGAATCTTTCATTTTGATGTCATCAATGATGGCAATTTTTTTCTTTATGGTCTGTTCACCTAATTTAAGAAATACTCTCCCATCCTATTGTTACAAAGATATTCTCCAATATTTTTTATAAAAGCTTTATAGCTTTGTCTTTTTACTTTCAGATCTCTATTCCAAGGGGAGATTATTTTTGTATTATTCTGTGGTGTAAGTTTTGGGGCTGTTTTTTCTTCAAATATTTTGTCAATTTTCACAATACTGTTTATCAAATAATCTTTTGTTTATTAAATAAATTGTTTCCTACCAACAATTACCTACCAACAATTCACCAAATTCCCATATACACATGGATTTATTTTAGAGTCTATGCTATTTTATATCTACTTGGAATCTTTAGTATTGACATCATAGTATTACTACAGCTTGCTAACATATCTTAGTATTTGATAAGATATTTCCCCACATCACTTTTATTTTTAAGAATTGTTTTAGCTATGTGTGGTTTTGTACGTGCCCATTTCACTTCCTTTTGGCTCCTTATTTTAGCTTCATTGAACTTATGTTTTAATTGGGAAAGAATTTACAACTTTACAATGTTAAATCTTCCCTCCACAAGTATTATAATTCTTCCTAGTCAGTTCTACTTTTGTGCCTTCCAATAATGTCTTAAAATGTTCTCCATAATAACTTTTGCATTTTTTAAAATATTTTATTATTTATTTATTTGAGAGAGAGCATGAGCGAGGAGAAGGTCAGAGGGAGAAGCAAACTCCCCGTGGAGCTGGGAGCCCGATGCGGGACTCGATCCCGGGACTCCAGGATCATGACCTGAGCCAAAGGCAGTTGTCCAACCAACTGAGCCACCCAGGCGTCCCAACTTTTGCACTTTTAAATCAATTCCTAGATGTTTATAGATTTCCTTCTGGCAACTGTAAATATCATATTATGTTCTGTTACATTTTCTAATGTGTATTAGTGTAAAAGAATTCATTGATTGTTACTTACTGATCTGTGCTCAAGCAACCACACTGATCTTTTCTCTTTTCAGCCTTAAAAGCTTGTCTGTTGATTCTCTTGGGTTTTGTGTGTAAATAATTAAATCATCTACACATACTGACAGCTTTGTCTCTTCCCTTATGGTCTTATCACTTATTTCTTTTATTTCTCATATTTCATTGCCCAGGACATCTAGTTCTTTGTTGAACAGAAAGGGTCATAGCAGATACCCCTGTTTGTTATTGACCTTAAAGGGAAGGCTTCTAAGGTTTCTCCATTAAGTATGATGTTTGAACATTTTTACCATATCTCCCATTTAGGCAACTCAATGTCTCATGGTGTGTTTATTAATAAAGAAACTGAAAACCTCATTTTGAGAGACAGAATTTCTTGCCAGTATAAAACTGAGCTCCAAACTAAACTCAGTATTTGAGCACATTTTCCCAACTTCACATAGTCTTAATTGTGCTTTTACCACCTATGTTCCCTCATTTCCCTTCATCAAATTTTGACCAGGGTGATAGAGTGTAAGTATTAATCAGCCATCTGAAAAGAACTAGAGTGATTTATGGTTGGAATCCTGACAAACAAATTCCATACCACTGTATATGTGGTGTGTGATCAATGAAACTGATTTTTACTATCATATATTAAGTTTTACTTTCATATCTTTAATGAGGATCAGTGTTTGAGTCCTATCTCTACCCAGGAACTAAGTAGCTAGCTATGTGATTTCAGGCACATTATCCAATCTCTGAATTCATTTCCTCCTTGTATAAAATGTGGATTATAAACATGTTGGCTCAAGAGTTGTCCTAATTGTGAGAACTGTATGCTGTAGAGAAGATAGCACTTCCAATGGTGCTTGACATAAGCTATTGTTACTATTTTACAAACACTCTATTTGAATCTCACAAAAACTCTATGAAGCAGCATGGCCTCTATGAGTATGTATTTTTTACTTGTTTTACAGATGAAGAAAGTGAAATTAAATTTATAGACAGAGTTAATATTCAGTGAGCACACAGTAGTAGATTCTCTTTTTTTATATATTTTTTTAAATTTATTTACTTGACAGACAGAGATCACAAGTAGGCAGAGAGGCAGGCAGAGAGAGAGAGGAGGAAGCAGGCTCCCCGTGGAACAGAGAGCCCGATGCGGGGCTCGATTCCAGGACCCTGGGATCATGACCTGAGCTAAGGCAGAGGCTTTAACCCACTGAGCCACCCAGGCGCCCTGTAGATTCTTGTCAGGTAATAAAATGTCCAATTATTTCCACAGATTCACTATGAATGTACCCCACGTTCCACTAACCACCTTCCTCACTGTTGTCCATCTTCTCCCCTTGGACCCATGGACCTCTCCATGATCCAACAACTGTAAGACTAGCTGAACCATGAGTTCCAGACTATTAAATATTTTAAATATCTTCTTTGTTTATTGTAAACATCAAACCTAAGATTCAAACCCAGGTATTTGTTACACCAAGTTCTAATAAACATAATGGACTAAATAAGGAGGTAAACAATGGATCGCAGTTTCAGTGCATAAGCTTCTTTTAAGTAAAAAAATGTTTTAAAAATTCCTGAAGAAGGAAAAGAATGTCAGTAGTGCCTTCCTACTGATAGAATTAAATCAACCAAATGATGTTTTAAAGTACAATATAGCAAAGGCTGAACATTAATAGAAGTACACATATGTCATATTTATTATAAAATTCTTATGTTTTTAATAGAATTAAATGTTTTATAATAAAATATGAAGCCACTATTGCTTTTTTAGTTGCTGTTATATCAAAGCCTTGGCAACACCCTGCAAAGGCAGTGAGGATCATAGTAACAACCACCAGTTTATTTGTACATCTCAACTTTGAAAAGTATGCATTGCTCAGATTCCACAGAGAAACAAACTGAGGATTTTGGAGGGCCTGGTAGTGGGTATTAAGAAGGGTACGTATATTGCATGGTGCACTGGGTGTGGTACATAAATAATGAATCTTGGAACACTGAAAAAATAAAATAAAGTTTAAAAAAAGTGTGCATTTTCAGCATGAAATTTACAAGAAATTCTACAATTGGAAAAAAGTATTACTGTGTTTAAAATGTCCAATACTAAAAAGTTTTAAAGAATAATTTATCATAAGAGAAAGGAGGCAGAGCTCATTCAGAGACCCTCGGTTACTACAAGACAATAGGCAGCATAGGCCAACCTTTTGTGAGTTTCATGTCAATTTTATTAGACATTCTAGCCTTTGTATTATGAAAGTTAAATTTAAAACTAAGTTGTCCCATTAAATAAAAAATTCCTATTAGATCATTTTAAAGTGTTTATAACAGGTAAATAAAGATAAACAATATTCACAGTATTCACAGGTGGCCCTGAACTTACCACAATTTTGGGTTCCAAAATTCCAGCTCTTGGAACTTATAAACTTAGAACTCAGTGTATCTTTTCCCATTCTAATAATTTTTTACATTCTTTTCTAGTTCCTCATGTATATATCATCTTCCACTTGAAATTGTAAATCCTTTGAAATCAAAACCCACATCATATTCCTCATATTTCTTTATGAGACCCAGCATAATCTATTATAGATGGCAGATATTAACTATAAAATAAATGAATAGATGTATTAATAGCAAACTAGCAAAGAAACTGATCAATGGTGAGATTTCTTGGCCAGCCCAACTTCATTCCCCAATTAAATTCAAAAAACATTTATTGACACTTACTTTGAGTCAGGCACTTTAACATTGTAACAGTACAAGAACTACAATACCAAATATAATACCAATATAATACCAGATCATCTAATCAGCATTCACTGTAAGTTGGGGTTTTTTAAATTCATTTTGAGTCCCTGCATCTTTGAAGTGGAAAAACATATCCTTGTTAGCACCTTATTCAATATTGCCATAAAAGAAAGCAACTTTCTACATTTTCAGAACCACTTTTTAGGAAACCATACATACCACACACACACACACACACACACACACACATACACACCACTGAAAACTAAGGAAAAAAAGGTACAAAACAAGAGGCACCTACTGGTTAATCATACCTAAATATGATGCTGATTAATTTACTGCTCAGATCTTTGTAAATTTGGCCACACTTCACTCTCCTCAATAAATAAAAAGATAGTTTCCAGTTATATTTAAAAACAGAAGAGAAAGCTCTTTCAGAGAATTTAATGCCTTCTTTCACCTACCTCCAAAAACCAAGTTAAAATACCAAACATTTAAAAAACTAATAATAGGAAAGCCTGGGTGGCTCAGCTGGTTAAGCACCCAACTCATGATTTCAGCTCAGGTCATGATCTCAGGGTCGTGAGATTGAGCCCCGCTATGGTTCTGTGCTCAGCAGAGTCTGCTTAAGATGCTCTCTTTCTCCCTCTGCTCCACCCCACTGCTCCTGCACATGCTCTCTGTTTCTCTCTCTCTCTCTCAATCTCTCTCTCTCAAAAAATAAAATAAAATAAAATATTTAAAAATAATAATAAATAAAGTAGAATAGCAAGCATTTGCGGACCAACTCAACCAAGAACTGTAATTAAGACCACCACAGCACATGATCAGCCATTCGAAATGCTGCTGACAAACCTATCACTAGAACAGGTTACACTGCCATCATTAACAAGTCACTAGTCAGTCTGATGAGACTTTTTTTTTAGATTTTATTTATTTATTTGACCGACAAAGATCACAAGTAGGCAGAGAGGCAGGCAGAGAGAGAGAGAGAAACAGACTCCCTGCTGAGCAGGGAGCCCGATGCGGGGCTCGACCCCAGGACCCTGAGACCATGACCCGAGCCGAAGGCAGAGGCTTAACCCACTGAGCCACCCAGGCGCCCCGAGAGTAATTCTTTATCTAATTTCCTCTGGGGGCGCCTGGGTGGCTCAGTGGGTTAAAGCCTCTGCCTTCGGCTCAGGTCATGATCCCAAGGTCCTGGGATCCAGCCCCACTTTGGACTCTGCTTAGCAGGGAGCCTGCTTCCCTTCCTCTCTCTCTCTGCCTGCCTCTCTGCCTACTTGTGATAACTGTCTGTCAAATTTAAAAAAAAAAAATTTCCTCCCTGAAGGCATGAGGGTCACATAGCACTACTATGTTAAGCAGCTCTGGGATATCTGAAAAATGTTTAAGATGGAGACTATGTATGGTGTGTAATTTTCCACTTGCAGTTTTATACTATCAGACTAGCTTACATGCTATTCTCATCATTAGCACCTGAAGTTCCATAAATGTTTTCATAAGTAACATAAGGGTCTATGGTTGCAATTTGCTTACAGTCCCATCAAAAAGAATTTCATGGTAGCTGCCTAGTTCCAGGAGTCATTCATTCTCATTAGAGAATCAAAGTCAGCAA
The DNA here is from genome assembly GCA_004024625.1 of Mellivora capensis. Classification (NCBI taxonomy): domain Eukaryota; kingdom Metazoa; phylum Chordata; class Mammalia; order Carnivora; family Mustelidae; genus Mellivora; species Mellivora capensis. Next base: position 49,299 of record PISX010014616.1, read on the forward strand.
TGATATGGGTAGAGCTGACAATATCTGCTTGGAAGAAACTCTGAATGACTGAGGTAACACTTGACTGAATGCTAGTGGATATCTGGGTAGAAATTAGCCTAGACCTGGCTTATCCAAGTGCATCTTTTGAGGTTATTCCAGTAAAGCCTATTTTTTAGGGTGATATTTAAAGAGAACTCCCTATTCTCTCTAAAAGTTGGAATTTGTGTGGAATTACAAGGCTTTTTAACAACCTCTATTTAACGTTATATGGATTTGAGATATTTTTCTTGATCTCTTTTTCTGTAATCTGTTTCCTGTGAAGTGTACCAAGGTCAATTTTCTTTTTCTTTTTCTTCTTTTTTAAGAATTTACTTCTTCATTTAGAGAGAGAGAGAAGCACACAAGCAGGTGGAAGGGCAGAGGGAGAGAGAGAGAGAGAGAGAGGGAATCTCAAGCAGACTCCATACTCCAGCACAGAGCCTGACTGAGGACTTGATCTCACAACCCTGAGATCATGCCCTGAGCCAAAATCAAGAATCAGAGGCTTAACTGACTGAGCCACCCAAGTGCCCCCTAGCAAGACAAGTTTTCTTATGAGAGAATCTCAGTTTTAAGGAACAAGAAAGCCCAAGTATCAAAGTGAAGTCCAAAATAAGCAATCACCATGAAAGAGTATCAATTAATCGATGCTTAGTTGTTTCAAAAGTACAGCTGAAACCATTTTTGTCCACTTTTGTAAGAGTCACCAGTTCATTACTTGTATTTCTGGAAAATATTACTAATAGTGGTTCATATACTTTTTAAGAACCATAAAAATTATTTTTATGTTGAATAGTTAGCAAAAAGGACTTTGAGATGACTTTCAGAGTAGCGAAGCCACCGGTTTTCCCCTTCTCAGATTATTCCTGTTGATCTGCTCTGCTGGTTCCTCTCAACTTCCCGATCTCTTAACACTCACTTGGATTATTGCATCACTCCATCTTCTCTACCATGGATCACTCCAACTTTCAAGGCTTAAAAGACCATCAAAATGTTGACAATGCCCATATTTATGTCATTAGTTCTAAACTTCAAATGCACATAAACAACTGCTTACTCAGTACCATCACTTGGACATCTAGTGTATATCTTAGACTGATGTGTCCAAAATTGAGTGCCCGATATTCTAACCTCCCTGCCTCATAACCTATTTCCCTCACAGCCTTCCCAACCTCCAGTAATAGCAACATCTAGTAGTTCTGGCCAAAAACCTTGGGGTCATCTTTTATTTTCTTTCCCTCACATCCCGCATCCTAACCATCAGAAAATGTTAGCTCCACAAACTTACTGGCCTAATCTACAGTGTAGAGATCAGAATAGTCATTACCCCTGGGAAGTTGCTGAGGATATCGACTGAAAAGTCACACACACACACAAAAATGTTAGGAGAAGTGAAATGTTCTATAGTTTGATCTAGGTCGTGGTTACAAGGATGCATAAACATGTTAAAATCCATTAAACTGTTTACTTAAAATTTATGAATTTTATGTATACAGATCATACCTCAAATAATTATTCATATATGGGTAATATACATTACTAGTGCCTTGGAAGGGTCAAAAAGGATTCAGAAAAGATTAAACAGGTAACTCACAGCTTTCCCCCTGGACCACCTCAACAAAATATTGGGATGGGATTATCTAGGAAAGACCTATGGAAGAGCCTCTTGTCCAGTGGAATAAATACCAAAACATACACAAGAGATGCACAAGACTCAAAAATTGTATAAAAGTGGAAACAGTTTGGACTGCAAAAGACAGAGGACAAATGAAAAAGGCTTCCAGACTTCCAAAATTCTACAGCATAAAACAGACTGATAAAGCTACTCAGCTAGAAGCCCATACTACTCTTCATGGAAAAGTAAGGGCGGCTTCAAAGGCAGAGCCATAAAACCAAAGGCCTGGAAACATATTTTTGTTTGCCCACCTAGCAAAATTGCCTGGGACTGGTGACTTCTTTTTCCTTACATCTTCTCTATTTTTGAATGGGAATGTCTACAACTTTTATCCTATATGCATTCCACCACTGTATTTTTGGAGCAGCTAACTTATTTCTGGAGTTTCATAGGTTCACAGAGGGAGAGGAATTGTGCCTTAGAATGGATAACACCTAGAGCCTCTACTGTATCTGATTAGGTGATGAGATCTATGACTTTTGAGTAGTGAGATTTAGAAGAGATTGTCTGGACTTTGAGAGTTGCTGCTGTAATTACTCGAGACTTGGGGGTGTGGGGACTAGAAGAATGCATTATTTATGTAGGACAGATCTGAATCTTTGGGGCCAGAGGTGGACTGTGGTAGGCAAAATAAAGTCCCTCCAAAAATGTTCATGTCTTAACCCAAAATCTGTGAATATGTTATCTTAAATGACAATAGTGACCTTGCAGGTATGATTAAATTAAAGGACTTCAGACAGAAAAATTATCCTGGATTATCCATGAGGGCCCAGTGTAACAATGAGGGTCCTTATAAGTGGAGGAAAGAGATGAGAAAGAGTAAGAAAGAGAAGAATTTGAAGATGGAGAAAGGAACCAAGCAATACAGGTGGCCTCTGAAAGCTGGAAACAGCAAGGAAATAGATTATCCCCTAGAGTCTCCAAAAGGAATGCAATCCTGCTCACCCCTTGAATTTAACCCAGTGGGATTTCTGACCTCCAGAACCATAAGATAATAAATTTGTATTGGTTTAAACTAGTAAATTTTAGAAATTCATTATAGCCCAAATAGGAAACTAATATACCCACCTACAGTTTATTTTTAATCTGACAGAGTGATCCTATTAAAACCTAAGTCAGATCATATCACTTTTCTCTGAAGACCCTCCAGTCCAGTAGCTGCCTTCTGTCTCACAAAGAGCAAAAAACCAGAGACCTTAGACCCATCTTCTATATTAAACAAGCTACTCCTCACCCTGCCTGCCATACCCTTCCTCACTGCCCCCCATCATGTGCACTGTAGAGTCCTTCTCACTTCTAGACTCATCAGAGTCCATCTGTTTGGAATACTTCAACCCCCACCCCCACCAGATATTTTCATGTCTTTTCTTCTCAACTCCTTTAGGTCTTAGCTCAAATATCACCTCTAAG
>PISX010014617.1:0-15695 GCA_004024625.1 Mellivora capensis
CTCAATTTCTTTCATGAGTACTTTATAGTTTTCTGAGTATAGATTTTTAGCCTCTTTGGTTAGGTTTATTCCTAGGTATCTTATAGTTTTGGGTGCAATTGTAAATGGGATTGACTCCTTAATTTCTCTTTCTTCTGTCTTGTTGTTGGTGTAGAGAAATGCAACTGATTTCTGTGCATTGTTTTTATATCCTGACACTTTACTAAATTCCTGTACAAGTTCTAGCAGTTTTGGCGTGTAGTCTTTTGGGTTTTCCACATAGAGTATCATATCATCTGCAAAGAGTGATAGTTTGACTTCTTCTTTGCCGATTTGGATGCCTTTAATTTCTTTTTGTTGTCTGATTGCTGAGGCTAGGACTTCTAGTACATGTTGAATAGCAGTGGTGATAATGGACATCCCTGCCGTGTTCCTGACCTTAACGGAAAAGCTTTCAGTTTTTCTCCATTGAGAATGATCTTTGCGGTGGGTTTTTCATAGACGGCTTTGATAATATTGAGGTATGTGCCCTCTATCCCAACACGTTGAAGAGTTTTGATCAGGAAGGGATGCTGTACTTTGTCAAATGCTTTTTCAGCATCTATTGAGAGTATGTGGTTCTTGTTCTTTCTTTTATTAATGTGTTGTATCACATTGATTGATTTGCAGATGTTGAACCAACCTTGCAGCCCTGGAATAAATCCCACTTCGTCGTGGTGGATAATCCTTTTAATGTACTGTTGAATCCTATTGGCTAGTATTTTGGCCAGATGGCTTCCCAGGGGAATTCTACCAAACATTTAAAGAAGAATTAATTCCTATTCTCCTGAAACTGTTCCAAAAAATAGAAATGGAAGGAAAACTTCCAAACTCATTTTATGAGGCCAGCATCACCTTGATCCCCAAACCTGACAAAGATCCCATCAAAAAGAGAATTACAGACCAATATCCTTGATGAACACAGACACAATTCCATTTTTGTAATAATCTTGCGATAACAAAGTTATGGAAATGGAGAACAGACTAGTGGTTGCTAAGGGTTAGGGACAGAGGAGAGGGTCAGAAGCAGATGTGGCTATAAAAGGGCAACATGAAGCATCCTTGAGGTGATACAAATGTTCTTTAACTTGACTGTATCAATGGTTATGATATTACACTACAGTTTTGTAAGATGGGAGATGCTGAGAAAGGGTACATAGGATCTTTCTATATTTTCTTTTTTAAAAGATTGATTGATTAAGGATGAAGAGGGGGAGAAAGTCTTTTTTTTTTAAGATTTTATTTATTTATTTGACAGACAGAGATCAAAGGTAGGCAGAGGCAGGCAGAGAGAGAGGAAGGGAAGCAGGCTCCGTGCCGAGCAGAGAGCCAGATGTGGGGCTCGATCCCAGGACCCTGGGATCAGGACCTGAGCCGAAGGCAGAGACTTTAACCCACTGACCCACCCAGGCACCCTGAGGTAGAGAGAGTCTTAAGCAGACTCTGACATGGAGCTCCATTTCACCATCCTGAGATCATGACCTGAGCTGAAACCTAGAGTCAGCCACTTAACCAACTACGCCTTCCAGGTACCCCTGTATTATTTCTCACAACTGCATGTGAATCTATAATTGTCTCAAAATAAGAAGTTTAATTAAAAACAAAACAAACATCAAATCACATTACTCTCCTCTTACAAAATGTTCCTTAGCTTTCCATCACACTCAGAATCCAATGGCCCCTTGCTCTTGCCTTAGAGTCCTTGCAGGAGCTGGCCTCTTGCATCCCCTCCCAGCTCATTTCTTAACTGTTACTTCTCCAACTTTGTGTCTAGCCACACTTAATGTCTTTCTATCTCTCATTTATTCCAAGACCATTCCTACCTCAGGACTTTTGAATGTGATGCCTGCAATCTTTGGAATACTCCTTTTCCTCGATTTTAGTGTAGATTATACCCTCCCTTTATACAGTTGCTCACGTCACCTCCCTAATCTCACTTCCTCCCGTGATATCATTAGCTAAAATATCACGTCTTCCAAGAGGACTGGTCTTACCACTGTATCTAAAATAATCCACTTCCCTTTCCCGTGTTGTTCTCTATTCTCTGATGTTGCTTAATTCCCTTTTGGGTATTTATTCTCACTATAGTATCATTTTGTCCACTTGTTTTCTTGTGATAAAATACACATCACATAAAATTTACCATTATAGTATTATTTTCATTTGTTTATTTACTTTAGTAATTGATAATTAAGTTCCATTAGGGTAGAGGCCACGTAAAATTTAACACAAAAAACATTATATACCATTTAGTCCTGCAAGGCAGGTAATGGATATTCCTGTTGGAGGCGGGGGGTTACTACATCAAGAGTGAGAAAAGAGATAAATGATACCTGGTGGCCATTAGTGTTTTGCAGAAGACATGGGAGTATGATCTAAGGAAAATTATGCAGACAAATTTGTTAGTAACTCCTTTCAGTTGCAATAGTTCTTTTCTGGTTATTTCTTTTGAGCTGTGCTATTGAGGAATTAGCAGCTATGAGCTTGTCTGTATTAGATTACACTAAACCCTGGGCCCTACCAGGCAGCAAAACATGTTTATGAACTGCAAAGAATAGTACCAGTGGTTCAAATTGAAACAGTGTAATAACAGATCAATTAAATGTCTTGAGTCTATGTGTACTCATTTCATTGCTGTTACTTGATTCATTCCTTCGTGGACTCTCATTCTGAAAAAAAAAATCATCTTCTCAGTGCGAGCCCTGGGATTGCTTTTTCGTGAGGTTATTCAAACTCCATATTATTCATTTTCTATCTTCGTGCTATCAACATAGTGCCCTGCATACTGTAGGCTTTCCATTAATGTATCTTAAAATCAGTGAATGAATAAACAAAGGACGTTTGTTTCTATTTCACATATTTAGGAATAAGAACCTTTGATAAGTTTGTGTCCTCTGAAACTCTATGAAGTCATGGAAAACTACACTTCTAGAAATTCTTAAAGGAGTTCATGAGAAATGTGCATGTTCCACTGAGAGCTATCCCTGCATTAAATTTCTGAAGGACACAAAGAATCTTTTTTATTGCCTTGCATTGCAAACTGCTCTGGGTTTGCAGCAATATTTTTACGAATAGATGATAGACTATATTATATTTTAATTCATTGCTTCTGGCAGGTTCTAACAGACTGGTGTGAAAGTGTGAAACAAAAAGTAGGGAGCTCTGTTTACTTGGTTAGGGATTGTGTAAGATGACATTCACTGTCCCTCAGGAAATCAGCACAGTCCAGTATAATTGACTGTATTTTATTACGTTTGGAATGTTCATATTTCCCCAAGCCAGCGATGCACTATCCGATTACAGTGAAATCAAAAATATTGAAAGCATTTTCCGCTCATAAGTGGTAGTTGACAGAGAGGGTGAATAAGCTATTACTCTGTATGCGTGGGTAGCCCCAGTGTGAGCGTCTCTACTTCTGCTCCGCGTTTAAGCTAGAGATATGCTGAAAACCCCTGGCAGACAAAGACTATGTTTCTCAAACTTAAGCATGAATCAGCATCATAAAGAGTTGTTAAAGCCCAAGATTCTATATTGAAGCTAATTATACCACAATTAAGCTGGGGGGGGGAGTGATTCCTGGGCCCTTTTCCCAGAGATTCTGATTCCACAGATCCAAGGGAGACACAAGAAATTGCATTTCTAACAAGCCCCCAGATGATGCTGGTCTGCACACCCAAGACTTTAGAGTACCCCACTGCATTGACCAGAGCTGGCCATAGAGTTAGAACTAGAGTTAGGGGCTACTAGTAATCCACTTGGCTGTCAATTGGGAGGGAATTAGCTGAAGAATTCAGCTGAGGTAGGAGCGGGAAGAAACTATGACTTCTCAGAAGACAGATGATGAATGTGAAGCTGATTATGTGGGAGATGACTCATAGGATAATGGAGATGATTCAGGGAAAGTGGTACAGCAGAATGGAACGGAGACGTGGAAGCATCACTGAAGTAGTGATGCATGTGGAACCTCAGACCAGAGCCAAAGAATTCTTTTATATTACTTCTGAATCTATGGGGATTTTGTCCTAAGGAGACAACCAGTTGCCATGCATCTTGGAAAACAAAATTATATGATGCTTTTTGAGATGTGATGTATCAATCATGTATAAACACAGGTGTTTACACAGAACACAGAAATAGCTATGTCAGATGCTCCTGGTTCCCTTCCCAGTATCTGTTCGCCCCTCCTCACTGCCTACAGAGTTATGGTATAATATTAACCGAGGACAACTGGATTGGTTTTTATATACTGTTGATGGCCTAAACAATGGTGGCAGATTTTTATTGAGTGTAGCAGTATGCCCAGTTACAAAATTTGATTTCACAGCTTCCTTTCTAGCTATGTGGATCCATGTGACTGTGTTCTAGCAAGAAGGGCATGACCTGGAATCTTCCAGGCAGGCTTCTGGTTGTCCTGAGGTTTTCCTGATATAAAGAAATAAAAGGACAGACTCAGCTGCGTAATGCTCTTCGGCATTTCTTCTTACTCTTTTTCTGGAATGTAGTTGTGAGGCTTGGAGGTGTCAGAGCCATCTTTGGAAGCACTGGGACAAAAGACAAATGAAAAGATGGAAAAATCTGGGACCCTGGCATCCTGGAGTTTCTACAACAGCCCTTGGCTGCCAACCCCAGCTTTCTGTTACATAAGGAAGATATACTCATTTGGTTAAGCAGTTGCTTTTGTGTGCCTCTTTCATGGAACCAAACAAAATTTCTAACAGATGAAATGGGTATCGTATATTGAGAATTTAAAAGTAACTAAGAATTTTATATGTATTGTATCATTTAACCTCCGTAGAGCCCCCCCAGAGGTATATTGTTCCATTTTACCAAAAGCTTCTAAGAAGAATAAATAGCATAAAAAAGAATATCCACCTTAAATAATGCCAGTATCAATTTATTGATGGCAAATTTGACATTTATTTATATTAACTTGCTTTAACTCCTAAGATAGTCTTTTGACACCAGCTTTATAGTGATATTGTCCTAGGTATATTATATTGATTTCTAATTATCAGTCTCCACCTCCCATCGGGCTCAAATCATTTGAAACTTCTACCAGAAACAATTTTGATTCTTGTAACGTGGATGTAGACTATGGAACAACACTGGCTTGAGTAGAACCCCCTGTCGATGCTGCCAGTACATAACAGAGCTCACCCATGCACATCCTGAAATGAGTATTATATCCCAGTGGCACAGGCGGTTTCATTAATTTTTTTATTGCAATTGCCTACCCTAAGAGCCTGTCTGTGCTAAGTCATGTTCTTTCCTTTCCTTTTTAGAGAAAAGTGATAGAACATTAAGTGGAGCAAATTGACCTGAACCTCAGAAATAAAGGGAGAAATTAGCTTGCAAAGAAACTGTCCACACTTTCTAGAATTTATTTGCAGCTTGTATATGTGGGTGGGAGGTTAGCAGCCTGGAAGACAAATTCAGAATCTAGTTTTAAATTAGATTTTAATATCAGTCTGGAATTCTAGTTAACCTCAGAATGACTGTAAATGTCTTTGGTACTTGAGCGTTCCACAAAATCATTATTAAACTTCAGGTAATAGTTTTAATGAATCCCACAGCCTAGTCCCCTGTATGGAGAAGATCATCCAAGTCTACAAAATCATCATATCTTCTCAGTCAGCATGAAGTATATAGTCACGAGGCATAATCAGGATCAAATCATAGGATCATTCAATTTTAAAGACCCCAGGGTATTAAACTGGCTTAATAAATGTGAACACTGACCGAGAGGTGGAAGTCATCCGTGCTAATATCAAAATCAAGACTAGAATCAGAGGCTCCTAATGCTTTACTTAAGATTCTTTCTAGTCTCCCACAGTCTCTCATGAAAGCTTCCCCTAGAATTTTTTTTACATCCTACGTCTCAGTAGATGTGTAGGATTTTTTTAAGCTATAGGTTCCAGAAACTGATGGCATTCAAATGTGTCTTTCTTGTTAAAATTAAATCCTCATCCCACAGGTGGTCACATATGGTATCAGTTCCCCTCTACAGAAATAGAGTAAATCCCTATGTTCAAAGAGCTCAAGGCACAGTAAACCACACTCAGAGGCTGAAAGAACATGGAGGGGAGTCAGGACAAAGTGGTGGGCTTAGCTTACACTCAACCTGCTTCCCACCCAGCTCCCTCAGACATTGATACAGTGATTGTATAAATCCAGTTTCCAAGGTCAGCAGGGTGTCACTGAAGGCAGGAAGACCTAGATGTCTAGGTGCGTTGCCTTGGGAGTCAATGCCTGCGGTCATCTGCTAGCTCAACTGATAACTGGTTTTAAAATTGACCTTGAGAAAGTTTCTAGTCCTCTCTGTGCTTTGGTTTTCTCATCTATAGAATGGTTCTAATAATATCAACTCCATAGAGTTAAAAGGTTCAAATGAATGAATCCTGTGTGATCCCTGCTTGATGCTAGCACTAAACTGTCACAATCCTAAATACATTCATACGGGCAAGACCAATCTTGAGTCAACCAAAAACTCATCCTTCTCTTGTCATCAAAGGTGAACTCTTCACATTTCTTTCCATCCAACCAACACTTCTTATATGGGATGATTTGGAGATTGCTGGCAATTATAATCTTATTTTGTTCTCATCCTCTTTTGTTATGAAAATCTAGAGGTGAGGCAACACACAGCCATTTATACCATCTGCATGTGTATTTTCCCTTAATGCACATGTCCGTGGATCATCTTTCTCCTCTATTCTTAGGACTGGTTTATCTTTCTGGTAGGGAGTCATGAAACCTTTTGAGAATCTGATGGCACCTATCAGCATCCCCTCCTCCACCAGCACTACCACCACACACATATCCAAACAATTAATATATGATTTTAGTTATCCAGACAGCCCTTGATGCCTATTCAGTGTTCTTTGGGAGTGATAAAGCCCTCTCTTCCAAGCCTGTGTACCCTTTTTAAAATAAGGACGTCTCCAAAGGACAGATTAAAGTTATTTTTAGGGGCACCTGGGTGGCTCATTGTTTAAGTGTCTCATTTTTTATTTCGGCTCAGGTCATGATCTCAGAGTCGTTTGATCGAGCCTCATGTGGGGCTCTGTGCTCAGCACAGAGTATGCTTGAGATCCTTTCCCTCCCTCTCCCTATGCCCCTCCCCCCACTCACGCACAAGCATGTTCTTGCTGTCTTTCTCAAATAAATCTTAAAAGAAAAAAATTTTTTAAAGCCTTGGCTCAGATATAAATTGAGAAAAAAATGCTAAACAACAGAAGTGATTTGTTCTCAACATCTATGGCAAAAACACATTTCTTTTCAACTATCTTTCCCTTTTTGGTGATTTTGGACTTCCTGGGCTATGCTAAATGTGATAATATTCTAAGTTAGCCAAATATCTCTTAAGGATCTGCCAAATTTCAAAGCAAAGTTATATAAGTATGCATTTCCAACAGAAAAAAATTAAGATAGAAATGTGGAAATGTTATCAGAGACAAATTTTGTATTTATCACCTTAAAATCTGGATAATACAGAATTTCAGTTCTTATTTTTTAAACTATATCCCTGATGTGTAACTATATGAAAGTAAGTTAAGCAGAGGCCTCATGTCTGCTTTGTATGACAGCAGGGACATCTTTATTTTATTGACTACATTATAGAACCAGGCAACTTCATGGTCAAAGTCAGAAATCCTGGTCTTACTTCCACTGCTGACTCAGTCCAACCTTACCTTGATGAGTCACAAAGTGCACTCCATTTGCCCTATCTATTCAATATGGAATGAAATCTGTGAAATCAAACTCATGCAAAGTTCTGGCCATCATACATTTTTTCAAGTGGACAGGGCAGAGGAAAGCAGGACTCTTGTTCTATTTCAGCAAGGACAGTCTCTCTGGACCCCAGATAGTCTTCTACCAAGTGGCTAGTTAAGCCATTTACCTCTAAGCCCTGTTCAGTGCTCCTTCTCCTCTTCCTTGTGTTGATCAACAGTGGGCTCTTGATTTACAGTGTGTTATTTCCTGTTCTGAAGATGATAATAGTAATTACCAAAAACCTGACACTTAATAATGCCAGGTACTGTTCTAACTGCTGAATAATAATAATAAAAAAGATAATTCTCACATCAGTCTAATGTTGTAGGTACTGTTATTATCCCTCTATGAAAGATGAATGAACAGCTTATCAGAAAAGGTAAGTATCTTGGTCAAGATCACACAGTTAGCCAGAAGCAGAGTGAGACCTCACAGAGGCTGTCTGGTTCCAGACCGAGCACACACACTGACTCTATTGTAGAAGTAAAGCAATAGAGTGTTTCAAGTTAGGATTCCTAGACTAAGATGCTTATTTCCAGTGTATTTTCCTCCAGTTGAGACTTTTAACCAAAATTTACACACTTTTAAATTAGAACCATTAAAAAATTGCACCCTTGAAATAGTTGGTATTTTTAATCTCCTCTCAAGTACATTTGCTTTTAATTAAGTCCTTCCCATCTCTTCTTATTATCCACCCCCCTCCCTCAGCTATGGACATATAGGTCACTAACGGGATAGGATACAAATCAAAACCACAATGAAATACCACTCTATACCAGTTAGAATGGCAAAAATGAACAAAACAGTAAACAACAAATGTTGGCAAGGATGTGGAGAAAGGGGAACCCTCTTACACTATTGGTGGGAATGCAAACTGATACAGCCACTCTGGAAAACAGTGTGAAAGTTCCTCAAGACATTAGAAATAGGACTACCCTATGATCCAGCAATTGCACTACTAGATATTTACCCCAAAGGTACAGATGCAGTGAAAATAAGGGCCACATGCACCTCAAGGTTCATAGCAACAATGTCCATGATAGCAAAACTGTGGAAGGAGCCAAGATGTCCTTCAACAGATGAGTGGGTAAAGAAGTTGTGGTTCACATATACAATGGAATATTCCTCAGCCATCAGAAAGGATGAATACCTACCATTTGCATCAATATGGATGGAACTGAGGGGATTATGCTAAGTGAAAGAAGTCAAGCAGAGAAAGACAATTATCATATGGTTTCACTCACATATGGAACATAAGGAATAGCACAGAGGACCACTGGGGAAGGAAGGGAAAACTGAATGGGAAGAAATAAGAGAGGGAGACAAACCATGAGAGACTCAGAAGGGAGGGGGCGGATGGGGAGATGGGGTAGCTGGGTGATGGGTATTAAGGAGGGAACATGTTGTGATAAGCACTGAGTGTTATACACAACTAATGAATCACTGAACACTACATCAAAAACTAGTGATGTACTATATGTTGTCTAACTAAACATAATAAAAAAGAATGTAAGTATTGCAAAAAAGAATTTCAAAATAAAGTATGATTTATACTAATGAGTCTTGATTGTAGTTTATGTGACTCAAATATAATTGAGGCTTTGAATCTTTGCAAGTTCATTTTCATAAGAAATAACTTGTAGTGACATACAACTGTTACTTAGAAATTCTGAGAATATACTACTTCTACCAGAACAGAAGCTGAGAAGTTATTAAGTGAATTAAAATACATGAAAAAAATAGTGATGTGATACATGTAAGAAAGCTTCTAGAAATAACTTTAATATTAGTTGGGGATTATTTACATACTCACCCAGTATGAGTACTCTTTACCCAGCTTGGTGGATGATAAACTAGGTCCAATCATGCCAGAACTTCATGATAAAGATTTAAAATGTGCTACTATGGAGCTCTTAAGTGGGGCTGCTAATTAAAACAAACTGTATTAAAGGTTTGATGTTCCAGCATTTTCAGAACAATGGGATAGAGGAGATACAGCATCTGAATGAGTTTTTGGGAGTCCTGTGTTCCCTTAGCTCTGCCTTCAATTAGCCAGGTTGTGCCTTGAGTCTCAGTTTCCACATCAGTAATACAGGAAACTAGACCAAATGGTTCTTGAAGGTCATACCATCTCCAACATTCCTCAGTCTTGAGACTGAAATGTATAAGGAATCAAACTATGACAAATTTGACTTTGTTGCATTATCATTCTTGTTTCTTCTTGGAGAGCTTCTGTTTGGCCTGTAACTTGTAAGACAATGGGTGATCTGCGAAAATTCAACCTACTTTAGTCTTGTGATTCTTCTCTCCCTTATTGTCCACTTTTATGTGCTAGGAACACATTAAACTATATGAAATAGTTGTAATTTGTTGGACTCCCTCATCATTCAGTTATTCACTTGTTCTAGCCTCTACTACTTTAAGCAACCTCTAAGGATATTCCCGGGATATGTTAGTATTTAATTTTAATAAACATATTAATTTCTTGAACTTGGGTTCTTTGAGAGGGACAAGGAGAAATTTTTTTTATTAACATATAATGTATTATTTGCTTCAGGTATACAGGCTGTGAATCATCATTCTTACACAATTCACAGCACACCATAGCACATACCCTCCCCAATGCCCATCACCTAGGCATCCTATCCTTCCCCCACCCCACCCCCCAGCAACCCTCAGTTTGTTTCCTGAGATTGAGAGTCTCTTATGGTTTATCTCCCTCCCTGGTCCTACCTTGTTTCATTTTTCCCCTCCCTTCCTCCCATGACCCCTCACCCTGCCTCTCTAATTCCTCATATCAGAGAGATCATATAATAATTGTCTTTCTCCGACGTGGTTGGAACTAGAGGGTATCATGCTTAGTGAAGTAAGTCAATCGGAGAAAGACAACTATCATATGATCTCCCTGATATGAGGAAGTGGAGATGTAACATGGGGAGTTTGGGGGGTAGGAAAAGAATAAATGAAACAAGATGGGATCAGGAGGGAGACAAACCATAAGTGACTCTTAATCTCACAAAACAAACTGAGGGTTGCTGGGGGGAGGGGGGGAAGGTATGTGCTAGGGTGAGTGCTGTGAAGTGTGTAAACCTGGGGATTCACAGACCTGTACCCCTGGGGATAAAAATACATTATATGTTTATAAAAAAATTAAAAAATTTTAAAAAATTAAAAAAAATAATAATTGTCTTTCTCTGACAGACTTATTTCACTTATCACAATACTAGAACTCTAGTTCTATCCATGTTATTGCAAATGACAAGATTACGTTTTTTGATGGCTGCATAATATTCCATTGTATATATATACCACATCTTCTTTATCCATTCATCTGTTGATGGACATCTATGTTCTTTCCATAGTTTGACTATTGTGGACATTGCTGCTATAAACATTCTGGTGCACTTACCCCTTCGGATCACTACATTTGTATCTTTAGAGTAAATACCCAGTCGTGTGATTCCTGGGTCGTAGGGTAGCTCTGTTTTCAACTTTTTGAGGAACCTCCGTACTGTTTTCCAGAGTGGCTGCCCTAGCTTGCATTCCCACCAACAATGTAGGAGGGTTCCCCTTTCTCCGCATCCTTGCCATCACCTGTTATTTCCTGGCTTGTTAATTTTAGCCATTCTGACTGGTGTGAGGTGATATCTCACTGTGGTTTTGGTTTGTATTTCCCTGATGCCCGCTGATGTGGAGCACTTTTTCATGTGTCTGTTGGCCATTTGGAGGTCATCTTTGCAGAAATGTCTGTTCGTGTCTTCTGCCCATTTCTTGATTGGACTATTTGTTTTTTGGGTGTTGAGCTTGATAAGTTCTTTATAGATTTTGGATACTAGCTCTTTAATATGTCATTTGCAAATGTCTTCTCCCATTCTGTCAGCTGTCTTTTGGTTTTGTTGACTGTTTCTTTCGCTGTGCAAAAGCTAATGTTTATTTTATTCTCAGCATTAGGCAAGGTGTTTTGCATTGAGAAATCTATTTGGTGGGTAGACTAGACATGATAGAATGTACAACCCTTAAAACATGCTCTGTTTATGTTTTTCCCTGGGTTTGTGTGATATTTTGTCAGCTTCCGTGAATTCTCTGATTAGTTTTAGGTATTAGAGTAACATAACTTTCAGATATTAGAAATTCTAACCTGATCCCAAACAAAATGTTCATCTGGTATCCAGTTCACAGTTGCTCTCCTCATCAAGCCTGATCCAATTTGGGGAATTGTAGTGAGGAAGTAAGTCTATTCCTTCTTTCTCCTCAACAAACTATTTACATACCTATTATCGCCGATACTCTTGACCATGCCGCAAAGTTGGTCTGGCTATTCCCATGTCATAGAAGTTAAAACTCAAAAAAACCCCACCCATTTCACAGGATTTGACCCAAAGATGTCTGATTTTAGAGAACATTCTTCTCACTGCCTTGTGTGGCCTTTAAAATTTCAGTTACACATGGTTGGAGTGTGTGTAGAGGAGAAGGGGCTTTGGATTTGATTTTCTTACATAATGTTCCCATTTAAAGAGGATCAGAAATTTCAGTCATGTTCAGATACGTTTTGTTTATCTGCATCTCTCTGGCAAGGTTTAATTGTGTCACAACCTGATCGTCTGATGTAACTTAGAGGCATTTGGCGTTCATGAATCCTGCAATAAAATACAGATACTTGCTCCAGCACTGGCACATACACAGCGGAAATATAGAATCAAAGAAATATATACTTTATATTGAAATTATTTTATAATTTCCATAAACCAATGAATTATTAAAAGGCATTTTTGGGTTTGAGAACAGGTCAGGACACTACAGACTAGTTGCAGAATAGACAATAGGTTGTAAGTTTTGCAAAGATGCAAGGCACTGGTGTTTTTCAGGGCAATCACTCAATGAACAGAATGAATGAGAGAATCTAAACAGAGAAGTTAAAAGTGGTATCTTGGGATCAGGATTGAGATTATTTCATGTGCTGTGATGCGTATTATGTAGTGAGAACAATGAGTGTATACGTTCTCTGTGAATCATCCTCATGTATATTACACATAGATTCAGACCTCAAGGCATCATTTCTCTCATTCTTCAGGAAACAACTTTGAACTTGAGCTGTTGCCTTGTCTTTTTAAAATCTATATTAATGTGTTTTTCAGTAAATCTGGTGAGTCCTAGGTTTTTAATTGAAAGTTCTTTAAAGAACGTGGTTAAATGTCAATCACCAATATCGAATGGAAGCTGCTTGGAAAGCTTTTTCTTTCTCCTACGCAAGAGACAACAGTGGGGGAATGGTGCCTTATGCCAGAAGTCATGTTTTTCTGCTCCTTCCAGGTGAACATTTCATGGGTGACTGTCAAAAAGATCTGCTGAACTACAAATTCAGATGATACAGTAGGCTATGTAGTCAATACATTACCATAATTCAAGATTTAACCCTATAACTTAGTTTCCAGCAGCATGAAGTTCAACATTCATGTTAAGGTGTTTTACATTGAGTAATGCAGTGTATTTTTAATGGGTAGAGATCTTTCCTATAGGTTGCAATGTGTCAGAAGATATGAAAGTCCAGTGCCGACCAAAGACACCAAAGAAGGTAAAGATGGAAAGTATAAGACCTTTTTGCTGCTCTTGAGAGATTTGAACTCTCTTTGGAACTTGGGAGGGATTGAGATGAAACATCTTCATAAAAAAGTCAACCTTTACAAATCTGAAGCCCTACTCACCTCTGAATCATGTGGTGAACAACCAAAGTACCATGACCTTAACGAAGCTTCATTTGTTTTCCTGGGGCTCAAGCCAGAGGATTCTCCTGAGTGCATTCCTCAGACCTAGTGGCAAATCCAGCACCTTCAGGATCATGTTGAAGCTTCTGAATTGAGCCTAAAAACCCTATCACCACAGCTCATGCATGCCACTCATGTGGAGTAGCTTTCTCATGCTCATTTCCACAAGCTTGGCTTTAGCTGCAAACCTATCTCAGGCTCAGTTACCTTTCTGTGAGACCTTGCCATGAAAATGGCTTTGTGGCCATCCCATTTCTCATTAATTTAGGTTCTTGAGACTCAATTCAGATAACATTAAATATCTCTTAAAGAAAGAAACATTTTTTCCCCCTTCCAAACCTTATTTTCTTCAACTCTATCAATACCTCCTTGGCTTTACCCTTATTTAACTCCCATCTCTGTAATAACACTTTTCATAATAACACTTTTAAAATTCCTTTGTAAAGATACATTTTAAACTTTCTGTATATCGTAATTTTCTGTTTCTTTCTCCCATCTGCTATTTAAATTTCCTTCTCCAAAGAAAACCTTGCCATTGCTTCATTTCCACACATGGCAGGCATTCAAGCATAGCGAATTGGAGTCACAGTTACCCTGAAATGAGAGGAAAATGTTCTTCCCAGTACCCTGTCAGCATCTCCCACCGTTTGTCTTTTCTGCTTTGTTTTTTGGTTTGTTTTTGGTTTTTGGTTTTTTGGGTTTTTTTTGGCCTTTTAAGCAAATGACTACCAAAGAAAAAAATTTGAACCCAAGTCAGTAGCACCTCCAACCATTGTTACACAAATTACTGGATTCGATCATTTAAAGTTTAGGATTCCTATTGATATTATTTCTCATGGAGAATCTGAAATGAATGTGTCTTCTAAGCTTTTAGTGATCCTTTCCTAATCGTCTGGGTTCCTCATCCTGTGACCCCTCCGCTGGCATTAATTTTCTCCTCCAGGCAGGTCTCTTGGGCTGGGCTCCTTTCCATTCTGCTTGAGCACCACTCTTGTAACAGGTCTCCATCTGGCCCAACAAACTGCCCTCTGTGTCCTCACTACTGTCCTGATACAGCTTGGCTCTTGGCTCTGCCAGGAAACTTGCTTCCATTAGGCTTTTGCTTTTAGGATCATTTCAAAGAAAATGTCCATGTGGTCCCCAAGCCCCAAGAGACCTAGGTTGCTTTTCTGAGGTGTTCTCGGACACCCGCCTCATTCCATCTCTGTCAAGGGCCAAGGAAACTCTGTAGCACTCTGACAACCTTCTCTCTGCCTCTGAAGAACCCATTTCCACATTGGATTCTCAGTCCTTGCTTGTATAGACTGTTGGTGAGGAACAGGCTTTTCCTGCGATGGTTTCGATCACCCCTTTTGTAGGCCCTGGATTGATGACCCAGAACCTAATGAGGATGGGGAGCCACTTGTTATCTCCTTTTCTTAACTTTGGGCGTACAAATGAAATTCCCAAGCTGGAAGTTTTTTTGTCTTGTTTTCCTTTACCATTCACATTTTTAAAAAATTTTATGCACTTAGGGGCACCTGGGTGGCTCAGTGGGTTAAGCCTCTGCCTTCAGCTAGGTCATGATCTCAGGGTCCTGGGATCGAGCCCCGCATCGGGCTCTCTGCTCAGCAGGGAGCCTGCTTCCTCCTCTCTCTGTCTGCCTCTCTGCCTGCTTGTGATCGCGCTCTCTCTGTGTCAAATAAATAAATAAACAAAAAAAGAATCTTTAAAAAAATTTTATGCACTTAAAATTATCAACTGTTGAATCGTTGAATACTATATCAGAAACTAATGTGTACTCTTTGTTGGTTAATTGAATTTAAATTAAAAAAAGAAAAAATTATCAATGATTTTCACTGCTTCTAGAATTTTTTAATTAAGTTTTTAATTTTAATTCCAGTATAATTAACATGCAGTGTTATATTAGTTTTAGGTTTACAATACAACGATTCATCATTTCCATGCAACACCCAGTGCTCATCACCAGTGCCCTCCTTAATCCCATCACCTATTTCAGGCAGCCCCCCCAACCCCCAGAGGACCCATCAGTTTGTCTCTTTGACTAAATAGAGTCTCTTTCTTGGTTTGTCTCTCTCTCTCTCTCTCTTTTTAATTTATTTTTTTAAGGTTTTATTTATTTATTTAAGAGAATGCAAGAGT
>PISX010014617.1:15795-52506 GCA_004024625.1 Mellivora capensis
AGCCAAAGGCAGACATTCAACCAACTGAGCCACCCAGTGGGTAAAATTCACCCATGGGTAAAATTATATGGTATTTGTCTTTCTTTGATTTACTTCACTTAGCATAATACTCTGTAGCTCCATTTGTGTCATTGCAAATGGCAATATTTAATTCTTTTTTATGGCTCAGTAATATTTCATTTCATATATATACATATATGTATATCACATCTTTTTCCATTCATCTATTGATGGACACTGGGCCTGCTTCTATAATTTGGCTATTGTAAGTAATGCCACTATAAACATAGGGGTGCATTTATCCCTTTGAATTAATGTTTGTCTATTTTTGGGGTGAATACCTTGTTGTGTGACTACTGGATCATAGGGTAGTTCAATTTTTAGTTTTTTTGAGGACTCTCCACACTGTTTTCCACAGTGCCCCAGTTTGCATTCCCACCAACAATGCATATCTTCTCCACATCTTCACCAACATTTGTTGTTTCTTGTATTTTTGATTTTAGCCTTTCAGAACTGTGTGAAGTGATATCTCATTGTAGTTTTGATTTGCATTTCCCATGATGAGCCTCAATTCATGTGTCTGTTGCACATCTGTATGACTTCTTTGGAGAAATGTCTGTTTATGTCTTCTGCCTATCTTTAATTATTTGGTTTTTGGATGTTGAGTTGTAACGGTTCTTTATATATTTTGAATGCTAACCCTTTATCAGACATGTCATTTGCAAATATCTTCTCCCATTCAGTAGGTTGCCTTTTAGTTTTGTTGATTGTTTCCTTCACTGTGCAGAAGCTTTTTTATGTAGTCCCAATAGTTTATTTTTGTTTTTATTTCCCGTCTCTGGAAACATATCTAGAAAAATGTTGCTATGGCTGATGTCAAGAAAATGACTGTTTGTGCTCTCTTTTAGGATTTTTATGGTTTCAGATCTCCCATTTAGGTTCTTCACCTATTTGAGTTTGTTTCTGTGTATGATGTAGGAAAGTGGTCCAGTTTCATTCTTTTGCATATAGCTGTCCAGTTTTCTGAACACCATTTGTTGAAGAGACTGTCTTTTCCCCATTACATATTCTTTCCTCCTTTGTTGAAGTTTAATTGATCATATAATTGTGTGTTTGTTTTTCTGTCCCATTGATCTGTGTGTCTGTTTTTGTGCCATATGGCTTCTAGATTTTATGTTTGCTTAGAGTGGCTTTTCTCACTCTCTTCTTAGATTACTAGGGCTGCTATAACAAATTTCCACAAACCGGAAATAAATTGGCTTGAACAGAAGACATTTATTGTCTCAGAGTTCTGGAGGTCAGGTGTCTAAAATCAAGGTGTCATCAGAATCATACTCTCTGTGAAGGCACTAGGGAAGGATCACTTCCAGGCCTCTCTCCTAGCTTCTGACAGTTTCTTGGCCTATGAGAGCATAACTCTAATCTTCACATGGCATTCTCCCTATGTGTATTCTTTATCCAAATTTTCCCTTCTTACAAGGATGCCAGTCATACTGGATTAGGGGCCGATCCTATTCTAGTATGATCTCAGCCTAGCTTAACTAATTATGTCTGTGATGACCCTATTTCCAAATAAAGCCACAGTCTCTGGTACTGGGTGTTAGAACTTCAACATATGAATTTGGAGGGTGGCACCCTCCATGTACTGGCATAACATGCTCCAATATTTGTTAAAACTGTCCTTTCTTATAGAACTTTCCAGATGATCAGCAAGCCAAATTGATAGTTTTGTTTTGTTTTGTCTTTGGTGTTTTCCCCATCTTTGGGTAACCTGAAATTTATTTTGATATAAAGAGTAAGGTAGAGGTAAGGATGTGCCTTGATGTTTTACCAAAGAGTTAGTTAATGCTAATTTCAGTATCTTATCCATTATGCTATCCTCTCCAGAACCTAGTGAAGTACTTGAATCATAACCAGATATTCCATAAATGTCTTTTAGGTAGAATCAAATTGCTTATCAGTGAACTGAGTTGTTACCTTTCTGACTACATGCTGGTTTATCTAAATATTTGAACTGATAAGGGGCTATCTAAAAATTGGATGCCAGGTTGTGAAGAAATCCTAGAGAAATAAGAAAGCCTAAAGCCATAGTAATCTGAAGGATATTGGATTAAAGAAATACTAACACTTTCTGTTTATTGAAGGAAATAAAGGACACATCTTCTTCACTAGCTTAGAGGACAGGGTAATGAGCTAGAATCGAGGACTGATTTATTAGACAGATGTCTTCTACTCTTCCATCTGGTAGCTAGTTTGTGTGTGTGTGTGTGTGTGTGTGTGTGTGTGTTTATTCACTGTATATATGTTAGGTGTGGGCAGTAAGCAACCATGTAAGCTCTTGAAAATATTTATAAGCAACATTTTAGAGCAATGATAAAAATCATTTTTGAGCCATTTATAATCTTAAAGCTTACAGAACCCTAATTTGCTGTACTTTACTTCATAAATATTTTTTCATATTATAAAAACTATTGAAAACTAAATTTTGATGGCTAGTTATGAAACTTATGTGGGTCATATTTGATGTTTGGTAAACAAAAGATATGTACTTGGAACATTATACTGCAAATAGCTGCAATTCATATGGTATAATGTACATTCGTGCTCCAAGTGATTATCGTTACTAGTATTTTAAAGGAAGTACATGGAAAAAAATAACAATAAATAAGTAAATAAAGGTAGTGCATAGAATCAACCAGACAATTGATTAGCTTCTTTAAGTGAAGAAGCTTCACCGTGCAAGTTGACAAGATAAGTCACAGACTTTGGGAAAGTAGTTAGGAAAAATTATGTCAAGAACTCATCTCTCAGCAAAACAGTATTTCTTTTTTTTGCTTTTTTTGGTATTTTAACATAACCTTCCCTGAATGTTTCAGAGAAAGACATTAATGTGTTAACTTTTGAAACAAATACTTCTTGTATTACTAGCAAATATTTTTTTCTCTCTAAGAGATTTATTTTAAGGTGAGTAAAAAATCTAAATGGAACCATTCTCTATTTTAACAATAACCTAATATTCTAACAATAACCTAACCTAACAATAACCTAACTCTATTTTAACAATAACCTAACTGAAAGTCATTCCAATTTCAATATGATCATGACTTAAAAAAAAAAAGCTTAGAAAAAACATGAATAATGTTGAGCTCTGTCATCAACTCAAAAGGGTTATTCTGATTAAAAAAAAAATCTTTTGTTGTCTTTGCTCAATGAGGATATCAATAGGAAAAAAACTATAATCAGGGAGAGGTTATTATGTGTCCAAACAACATTTTTTTTCTGTTTGGTGAGCCTTTATTATTTCAGATTCTGGCAAATATGTGCTTCCCAAATTGATGGGCCCCGAAATAGCTCTATTGTAGTCCCTGTCATCCCCTCCCCACCCCTTACTGTCCTTGCCCGAGCAAGGTGCCTGGCACTGTAAGCACGGAGGGACCTTGAGGAGTGAGTGAAGGAGAATACTCAGTGTGGGATGGGTAGGACTAAGGGGACCTGGCAGGTGCTTGAATATCTATGTGGCTTTCATTAGGTTCCCTGATGGCTTTGAGTCTCATTGTCACTTTGAACTAGATGCTTTCTTTAGCCCTTTCATCTCTCTGTAGCCTTAACAGTATCTCCGTTGAAAAGGGGAATCTTTGTCCTGAATGAGGACACAATCTTTGGTGCATGCAAGACTCAGTGTTTATGAGGCAGACAACTCTATTATGTATTAAGCTTGTATTCTCATCTACAACACTTTAGTTCTCCTAGTAGAGCCTTTCACCTGATGGTTTTTCCACATGCAACAACACATTCTGTTTTGTGATAGTCTCCTAGCCCTTTGTTTCTCTGTCCAAAGGCAGTTTTTCCAGTTCACATAGGCATTTCCCTGAAAAGATTGCCTTCGGATGGTCTTTACTGTATTTAAATATGTTAACCTCAAATTAAGCTATTGAATGCTGATGCTTTGCTCAAAAACCAGAATCAGAACCAGAGACTCCAAATGTGAATTAGTCAGCAAACTCATGCAGGCTTTTCTTTGCACAGAGAAATAAGCAGAGGCAATGCTTTCTTCTGAGTCCATGAATGGCAAACATATCCTTTAGGAAACAGAATGTTTGATTTTCGACAAGAAATGTGTGCTGAGCTCAGTCTTTTAGAGGTTCTGTTTGTCAGCAGATTTTTGTGTAATTCAAATTTCTGCTTATTTCTTTCAGAATCTAAAATTCCTCTGAATATGTTAGATAACTGATGGTACAGCCTTATAAACTGAAATAAACAGGAAAATTCACTGTATTTACAAGTGGTAGTCAGGAGAATGTGGCACTAATTTATAGCAAATAAAAGAACCAAAAAAAGGGAAGGAGTTATATAATTTGTGAATGAGAAGTATAAAAATTTCCCATGTGGAGAAAATGTGATACCCTAAAGCAGTACCAGCAATTTAGCAGTAAAGTGAGCCACTGAACCTTCCTCTGAGATCCTAGAACCTAAAAAAACCAAGTGATTTTGCTAGGCTATCTAACCAAGAAGGAAAAAAAAGTGCCCAGAAACCAGATCGGGAATGAGTAATCAAGAACACACTGTTTGGGGTGCTTGGGTGGCTCAATGGGTTAAGCCTCTGCCTTTGGCTCAGGTCATGATCCCAGGGTCCTGGGATCAAGCCCCACATCAGGCTCTCTGCTCAGTGGGGAGCCTGCCTCCCCCTCTCTCTCTGCCTGGCTCTCTGCCTACTTGTGATCTCTGTCTGTCAAATAAATAAAAATCTTAAAAAAAAAAAAGTAAAAAAGGGCCTTTAGGTATCATGGTAGCATCCTGTGAAGGCAAGCCAAGTGCAGGAGAATATCAGGGTCAGGCTCACTGGAACCTTCTCTCCTTAGGCTGAAAAAGAGTACAAAATGGTGCACCTGGGTGGCTCAGTGGGTTAAGCCTCTGCCTTCCACTCAGGTCATGATCCCAGGGTCCTGTGATAGAGCTCGAATCAGGATCTCTGCTCCGTGGGGAGCCTGCTTCCTCCTCTCTCTCTGCCTGCCTCTCTGCCTACTTGTGAGCTCTGTCTGTCAAATAAATAAATAAAAATCTAAAAAAAAAAAAAACCACACTGTTTGCATCCAGCATTATTAAATTGTGAAAGACAATGACCTGATGTTTGTGTGTTCTTCACATGTGCACATGCGCGCGCACAGACACACACACACACACAGGACTGCAAAACAATTAGGAAAATATTAGAGTTATCCCCTGCATTAGTTTCCTATTGCTGCTGTAACAAATTTCCACAAACTGTGCTTTTCCTTGCCTCAAGAAATGATGGTTCTTCTAACATGCTAGCCTCTTGTTTCCTTGATTTCTATATTACCAGTGACTTTTGTCTTCTATTCCAGGTCCTTTGTCTACCGTTATGCTGCATCCTGGGCATATCTTTTGAAATCTTAAAATCAGACCTCCCCTGTCTGATTAAAATGATTATTTATCCAGTCTTCTCACATAGGGGCCTTACTACACATACAATGAAGTTGAGATTGTAAAGTAATGTGTCAAACACTAGAATACAGAAGAGTATAGGAAGGAGACTCCTTGACTACAGATATTCCTTTCCTCTGCCTTCTAAACCCCTGGTAAAATGGGAGATAAAGAGAATGGGAAGGATGCCAATGTGTTACACAGTTCTGGAACAGGGAGAGCACATGGCAGAGTGGAAACTGACTCCCGTGGCAGGACCTGTGTCTCAGATGCAAGGTGAGGGTAGATTCATTCTGCTGAACCTTGTAAAATCTCAGAACTTGGAAACATCCAGTACCACAAGAAGTGGAAGTGAAAGAGACAATCTGACGGATTATCTGATCTGTTTGACCAAATAACAATAGCATTAAGAGGCTGATGGTGCAATGAGAAGGAATTAACTATGATTCCATAGATGATGATACAAATGAGACATGAGGAAATTATTGACTTCAGGAAAACCTAAAAGAGGAACAAGAAAAAGATACTACTTCTCTCAGCAGTGAAAGATAGTTACGTAGTTATAATAATGTAAAGTAGAACATCACATTGAAAAAAAGCTTGTGCTCTTTCGCTGCAGTTTTTTGGGGAATTTGGAGGGAAAAGAAATTGGGGTTGAGGGTATTATTGAGTTCAACCCTCCTCTCTTAAAATCGGACGCCCATAGATAATGTTTAAAACTGACCAATCAGAAATAGCAAGAAAACATATTAATGAGAAATATGGGTGTTAAGATTGAAGTCATATGGAGTAGTGAGGCCTTGGATTATTGTTTTTCATAGTAAGTTTTTAAAATAAGGTGTACATGTGACTATGATAAAAATTAACATTTACTAAGATGAAAAACAAGTCTCAGAGTGGAAGGTGGGAGACTGGGTTAGATATCTCAAGTAAAGGAGCTGACCTTGTATTTGCTGTTGTAGAAGAAAGCATAGACTTGCCATTGAGATCGCTTGTAGCAGTTATTAACACTACCCATCACGGGCTTCCCTTCAGGAAGAGTTAGTTGACAAAATCTATTTTGGTTATTTACTGTCTTGTACATTAGGCGCAGTGTATAAGTGAGCCAACAGTCAACACTAAAAGCCACACCAAAGAACTGAAGTGAGTGAGCCACCCGAATGCCAGGGAGCAATGGAGTCCCCATCCTTAGGCGCAGAACACTCTGAGGAGCCCACTGAGGGCAGGTCTGGAGCTGCACAGAAGTTCCTGATGGTGTGGAGACAATCAGTCAGATTTTCTAGCTTTCATGTTCTCACGCTGCCATATCTCAGTGCCTTCTAGGCTGGGAAAATTGTCAACTGAGATGAGGGCAGCGAGAGCTGATGACTGGAAGTGGCAAGTTGTAGAGAAAAAGATCAAGAAGAAAGAGGACAAGACACCTGAGGTGTTTTATAAACAACAGAGAAAGGAGGGGGGTACGTGGAAAGAAAAGGTAGGAGGAAATGGCTTGAATAGCATCTGCTTTTATTGACATAATCAATAAAATAGAACTTTTCTTATAAAATAATATGTAAGATCCTAATCAGATTTGCTTATATCCAATGGATATGCTCATTTCTTGACACTAATACTCTTTAGGCCGGTAGGAAGAGGGGAATGGAAAATTTGTTAATGAAATATAAGACTGAGCAAAGTGAAACTTTGTTTTAAAACAGGTTTAAGAAAATTCTTATGAGGATAAGGACAGGGAAGAAGGAATCAAGATCTCCCAGCTTACCATCAGATAATTCGACTTCCTGTCTCATTCAGGGAATTCGTTCAACTCTGTGTAGCCCCATATCTATGAATTCCATAGGGCAGGGATGTAGCTCATGCATCCTCTGGACTTAATTAGGTGCTTGGAGAGTTGTAGGTTATCAATGAATGTTGCTTGAAGAGAAATAAATGCTTTTTTTTCTTCTCAGTTTCTTTCCCCCTTTAAAGTCAGATGTGACACTGAATCATTTCTGCCTAAGGACTTAATCCTAACCATTTCTCATTACGACTTTTATCTAGCCATGAAAGCTACAGGGGAAACTGAGTCAATTATCTGTACAAATTAAGTGAAATAAAAATGTTGGTGCCAGATCCTCTAATTTAGCTATCTTATGTTGTGTAAATCACATATGGAATTGTGTACATGATGTCAAAGTCAAACACTCAAACAACAATATAGTTGCCCCTTTTTAGATTCAATTAGTAAAAATATCAATAATTCTCTCACAACCTATGAGTTCTATTATAACCTCTTATAAGAGTATCTCTATATAAGAGTGTCTCTTATTATCTATTATCTCTTTGTTATGCTTCTCTCTGATTCTCATTCTCTCTCTCCCACTCCCTTTCCCATATACATGCACACACACACAAATACAAATTTAATTCTTAGGATCAGTTCTTCTATTCAAAGGGAGAAGAGAGGAAAGACTCTTGTCAATACTTTTCATCTTGAAATAAATTTATAAATAACAGGGTCATCTTTTGACCCATGCAGTTGTCCAACCCAATGATTACTAAAATATTCAACTGAAGAAGAGAAGCCTTCACCAATTTAGCAAGATCTCTCCAACAATAGTACCAATTTTGACGTAACCCCAATAACTCCATGAAATAGTTTAAAAAAAAACTTTTAGTTTTAAATCTCTAGGAGACTTCAACCATTGACCTAGAGCTCCACAGCTTTTTTCCATTGCTAACAACCCCAACCACCAGCTCTCCAGTGAACAATAATGACACTATTGTCTTCTTTGTTTTCTTTAGTGGCTTATTAACAACGAGATCATCCTGTCACCTTCATGAGTTGAAGCCCTTGTAGAAATGATTGCAGCTCATTTTGTCCACCCACTAAATACCAAAATAACCTGCTGTCTTCGCAAAATGTGCATTCACTCCCCAAATCATATTTTATGCCAAGCTTTAGAGGAGAGGGAACCATGCCAGGACTCATTTTAAAATGAAGTTCTATTTGCTATTTCTAGTGCTAGTGCATGGTAGACAGCTGGAGTTTCATTTAAGTTGATTTCTTCCTTGACACTGTTTCTTTTCATATATGAATTAGCTAGAATCATGCTTAAAGTGGAGTTAACTAATTCTGAACTAAAACAATAACAACAATGAAAATTAATTGTAAGTAAATAAAACCCTGTAACATTACGGTAATAATATGCTTGGTGTGGCTTAACATGTTTTTGTGCAGTTAGAAAATACTGATTTTATTAATGTTAGGAAACTGCACCTAATAAATGCTGGTCTATATGAATGTGGCATAAATTGAGGTAAAAGACAAAAAATAAAAAGCCCCAAGTCAGCTAAAGAGAATAAGGCCCAGATTACATTTACTATAATGAGCCTAATGCAAATGTTAGTACAGCTCATCCTGTGTTTAAAAGAAGTTTAATATATACTTAAGAAAAAACATGGCTGGGCAGTTAGATGTACTCTATCCTTTGTAGTCATTAATGTGTTATTTGGCATTCTCCAGTTTATTTAGTTTTTTAGACTTTGATCACTGAAAACATTTCTGATCCAGGACCCTGAATAGATTTGTTAAGGTTCTATTTGGCTTATAATCTCTGCTATTTCACCTTTTCTCACCTATCAACCACCTTTGACACTTGGGTTGAACAAACTATTTCCAATATATCTATTTTAATTAATTTTTGTAAATGCTTTAGAAAGGGCAGAATGTTTATTTCTATAGAAATGCTTAGAATCCTTTTTCTTTGCTAAAAGTCATTGATTTTTAATAATTTGCTCACTGTCTGCTAGAGATTGGAGATTTCTGTGTCCTTAGAGCTGAGCATTTCATGGTCTCTCCAGATCTCCCTATAAAGGACAAATTCCATAAAATATGTTAACAATTTTGTTGACTTTTCCCATTTACTTCTCCTTCTTTTAAACATAACATGTTCCTCAGAGCTCTGAGCCTGACTGGCTAAAGGTTTCTTTCCCAAAAGCATATTCTTTATAGTAGCTATGTATACCATGAAACAGCCCTACCACCCCTACCTTACTCTTTTAGGGGAAATAGAAATATCTCCAGGATCCAGAATAGGCCAAGGACAATTAATTCTAAATTGTAGGCTTTAATATTTGGCAATGTATTTGACTTTACCAGGTCTGTAAGCATGGCTTTTTTTTTTTTTATTGTATTGGGAATGTCGTCTATTCCATTTTTAAAAGACAACTTTTTTATGTCATTAAATTATGAAAAAATTTGACTAATGTAATGTATCATTCTACACAATAGGATTTGCTCCCCATCTTTCCTAAGAACATCTCACTACTGTCTTCTCAAGCCAAAGATTCAATAGAAAGATCAGGAAACATTTATATTCTTTATCATCTTGCAATCTACTTTAATTTATTTTGGTGTTTTATTGGTATTTCTTTGTCTTTGATTCTGTGAACAGAAATTAAGTATGGACATATTTGCATCTTTAGCTATTAATGATGATAACCTGATACCACTTAGAAAATCAGTAGACATAGTCTCTTGATAAATCAGTGAAGTACAACATGTATTTAATTTAGTTTCACTGTCTTTGTAAGTTTTACATTAATAATTTGTTAATACTCTTTGGTGAGTTAGGTATATATCCTCTATAATAGGAAATAAAGATGGTTTGACATTTATTGACCTTTTTCTGTGTGCCAGACATTATGCTAAACATTATATCTAGTTTACTCTCACTTAATCCTCACAGAAGCTCTATGAATTTGATGCTATTTTTATTCCCATTTTTATAAATGAGAAAACTGAAGCCCAGGGAAATTGAAGGTAACATGGCTTCCATGAGGTGAGACCAGAAGTTAAGGCAGGAAGTCTGACTCTAGAAGAATTCCATTATTATATACTACCTCTAAATGAATATAACGTTGTTTTCTTAATACAAATTTGATACAAATTCTTATCCTGTTCTCTAGTGCCAAATTAATGTTTTACAAAAGACATCTAAAACTTGATGGGCTTTTGGCCATCAATTCCTATAATTTGCCCCCTTGGCATTCAGTATTTATCAAAAGCTGAGGAGTATGAAGCAACACTGAGGGAGGAAGTCCTAAAGGTTGTATGGTCTCTATATTCCTGTAAAATGCTTTACAATCTATTCCTTGAGTTATTCACACTAGGAAAAGATGTATGTACATCCATCCAAATTGTGTCCTCCTATTTGAATGACTTCTAAATTCACACATTTTCCTTTTTTTAAAAGGATTTATTTATTTATTTGTTTGTTTATTTATTTATTTATGAGAGAGATAACAAGAGCGAGAGCACAGAGGGAGACTGAGAGAGAGAAGCAGACTCCCTGCTGAGTGGAGAGCCCAATGTGGGGCTCAGTCCCAGAATCCTGGGATCATGATCCCAGCTGAAAGCAGATGCTTAACTGACTGAGCCACAGCACCACCCCCCCACCTTTTTCTAGAACAGAAATTAAGAAGATTATCGGGAAACTACAAGGAATGCTATATGGGTCTATATGTGCCTCATTCCTCTGCATTAAAAATAAGTAGTTCTCCTTAAGTAATTCTATATTTATTTGAGTTGGTCTGAACTTTTTAAAAATATAATTTAATTTCATTTTTTTTCAGTGATCCATAATTCATTGTTTATGCACCACATCCGGTGCTCCATGCAATACATGCTCTCCTTAATACCCACCACCAGGCTCTCCCAACCCCCCCACCTCCCTCCCCACCAAAACCCTCAGTTTTTTTCTCTGAGTCCACAGTCTCTAATGGTTTGTCTCCTCCTCCGATTTCCCCCAGCTCACTTCTCCTCTCTATCTCCCAATGTCCTCCGTGTTATTCTGAACTTTTTTTTTAACTTTAAAAGAATTATTGTTGGGACGCCTGGGTGGCTCAGTTCGTTAAGCGGCTGCCTTCGGCTCAGGTCATGATCCTAGCATCCTGGGATCGAGTCCTGCATCAGGCTCCTTGCTCAGCAGGGAGCCTGCTTCTCCCTCTGCCTCTGCCTGCCACTCTGTCTGCCTGTGCTCTCTCTCTCTGACAAAAAAATAAATTAAAAAAATCTTTAAAAAAAATAATTGTTGTTTAAAAATGAAACAAGGGTAGCTGAGTACATTCCTGTTTCAGTTATCTATTATTGTGTAACCTACTATACTCAAACTAAGTAGCTTAAACTATTTTACTCTTTCTTGTGATTTCATGGGTCAGAAATTTGGACAGTGCCTGATGAGGGTGTTTCATCTCTCTCTGTATGATGCTTGCTGGTTTGGGGTGTCCAAAATGGCTGCTGTACTCACATGCCTGACACCTCAGTCAGAAGGTTAGAGCAGCTGGTGTTCACTGTAATAACTCAACTGGAATCCCAACTGTGGGGACACAATTTTCTCTATTGGCCTTAGATTTCCTCCACGCGTTACAGGAGTCTTTCCTCCTCTTCGTGCTCTCTCAATGTGGTCTCTACAACAGGGCAGCCCATACAGCTTTATACTGCAACTTAAGGATTCCCCCAGGCACAAAAGTTGAAGCTGGCAGATCTGCTTAATGCTCAGACTCTAAAATTGCATAATGGTATTTTGCTGCATTTGTAATTTAAGCATGTTACAGGCCCAGCTCTGTGTCATAGGCTATAGAAAGGCATAAGTGCCGGGAAGTGCAATTAATTGTAGACCACCAATGATACTGACTACTACAGTTCCATCAGGTTATAAAATAGTGATGTAACTAATAAGATTTGTAATCACTAAGAAATTCGGTAGCCACATTTAAAAAGGATAACAATTGATCATGAGATAAGAGGCCATTATTGAAGATAATTTACAGAAGTAGATTTCCATAAATAAGCTGCTCTTAAGCCATTTTTAGATCTGGCTTATTAATAATAGCTCTATATTTAAGTCACAAAGAACCCACAAATTATGATTCATACCATTTCCACTAAAAAAAATAAATAACCCGAAAACCTTTGAAAAGTTGCCTGGGTATTCTCATGAAAGTTCTGTAAGTTGGTTTGAGAAAAAGAAAGAGAAAAGATGCTTTGTATGGTGGTATGCTTAATTTTTGGAATAAGCACTGTTGTATGTCATTTTGTATATGATTTGATAAAACCAGAATCTCTGGTTTAAGGCATGGAATTTTTATATTCTATATGATTAAGGTAAAGTTTGATAATTACTTTGACAAGTAAAGTAAAGTAATAGACTTTAACAGTAGTAGTAGTATTTAAAGAGTAGTAGAGCAAAGTGAGGGCAAAATAGTGTGTGGGGTGGTTATGAACCTACTGAAAAACTTTTGATGGCACCATGGAGTTATGAGCTTTGGAAATCCAAAATGTGGTCTAGATGGGAAAAAAAAAATCCTTGGCAATATGAAAGAATGAATAAAACCAGAGGAATCACTGAAGACAAAGTACTTTTATTAAATTTTTTTTCAGTGTTTGAAAATTCATTGTTTATCCACCACACCCAGTGTTCCATGCAATATGTGCCCTCCATAATACCCACCACCAGGCTCACCTAACCCCCCACCTCCCTCCCCTCCACAACCCTCAGTCTGTTTCTCAGAGTCCACAGTCTCTTATGGTTTGTCTCCTCCTCTGATTTCCCCCAACTTATGTGTCCTCTCCATCTCCCAATGTCCTCCTTGTTATTCCTAATGCTCTATAAGTAAGTGAAGCCGTATGATAATTGACTCTCTCTGCTTGACTTATTTCATTCAGCATAATCTCTTCCCAGTCCTGTCCATGTTGATATAAAAGTTGGGTATTCATCCTTTCTGATGGAAGCATAATACTCCATTGTATATATGGACCCTATCTTCTTTATCCATTCATCTCTTGAAGGGATCTTGGCTCTTTCCACAGTTTGTTGACTGTGGCCATTGGTGCTATGAACACCAGGGTATAGATGGCCCTTCTTTTCACTACATCTGTATCTTTGGGGTAAATACCCAGTAGTGCAATTGCAAGGTCATAGGGTAGCTCTATTTTTAATTTCTTAAGGAATCTCCACACTGTTTTCCAAAGTGGCTGCACCAAGTTGCATTCCCATCAATATTAAGAAGGTTCCCCTTTCTCCACATCTTCCACAACACTTGTTGTTTACTGTCTTGTTAATTTTGGCCATTCCAACTTGTGTAAGTTGGTATCTCAATATGGTTTTGATTTGAATCTCCCCAATGGCTAATGATGATGAACATTTTCTCATGTGTCTGTTAGCCATTTGTATGTCTTTGGAAAAGTGTCTGTTCATGTCTTCTGCCCATTTTTTGACGTGATTATCTGTTTTGTGTGTGTTGAGTTTGAGGAGTTCTTTATAGATCTTGGATATCAGCCTTTTGTCTGTAGTGTCATTTGCAAGTATCTTCTCCCAAAACAAAGGGTTGCCTCTTTGTTCTGTTGACTGTTTCCTTTTCTGTGCAGAAGCTTTTGATCTTGATGAAGTCCCCAAAATTTCATTTTTGCTTTTGTTTCCTTTGCCTTTGGAAATATATCTTGAAAGAGGTTGCTGTGGCCAATGTCGAAGAGGATACTGCCTATGTTCTCCTCTAGGATTTTGATAGATTCCTGCCTCACGTTGAGGTCTTTTATCCATTTTGAGTTTATCTTTGTGTATGGTGTAAGAGAGTGGTCGAATTTCATTCTTCTACACATGGCTGTCCAATTTTCCCAGCACCATTTACTGAAGAGACTGTCTTTTTTCCACTGGATATTTTTTCCTGCTCTGTCAAAGATTATTTGACCATAGGGTTGAGGGCCTATATCTGGGCTTTCTACTCTGTTCCACTGGTCTATGTGTTTGTTTTTGTGCCAATACCATGCTGTCTTGGTGGTCACAGCTTTGTAGTAAAGCTAGAAATCAGGCAACGCGATGCCCCAGTTTTGTTTTTCTTTTTCAACATTTCCTTAACAATTCAGGGTCTCTTCTGGTTCCATACAAATTTTAGGATTGTTTGTTCCAGCTCTTTGAAAAATGCCAGTGGAATTTTGATCAGGATGGCATTGAAAGTGTAGATTTCCCTGGGCAGTATAGACATTTTAACAATGTTTATTCTTCCAATCCATGAGCATGGAATGCTCTTCCATCTTTTTGTGTCTTCTTCAATTTCTTTCATGAGCATACTGTAGTTCTTCGAGTACAGATCGTTTACCTCTTTGGTTAGGTTTATTCCCAGGTATCTTATGGTTCTTGGTGCTATAGTAAATGGAATCTATTCTCCAATTTCTCTTTCTGTATTTTCATTGTTAGTGTATAAGAAAGCAACTGATTCTGAGGGTTGCTGGGGGAGAGGGGTTGGGAGAGGGTGGTGGGGTTATGGATATTGTGTGGGGGTGTGTGCTGTGGTGAGTGCTGTGAAGTGTGTAAACCTGGCGATTCACAGACCTGTACCCCTGGGACTAAAAATACATTATATGTTTATAAAAAATTTAAAAATTTTTTAAAAATTAAAAAAATTTTTTATCTTACAAATTAAAATTTGTCCATATGATAACTATAGATGTAACTATTAAAAAGAAAAAGAACAAAAAAATACATTATATGTTTATAAAATATAAAAAAATTAATAAAAAATAATAATAAAATTTTTTAAAAAGAAAGCAACTGATTTCTGTGCATTGATTTTGTATCCTGCCACACTACTGAATTGCTGTATGAGTTTGAGTAGTTTGGGGGTAGAGTTTTTTGGGTTTTCCATATAAAGTATCATATCATCTGTGAAGAGAGAGAGTTTGACTTCTTCTTTGCCAATTTGAATACCTTTTATTTCTTTGTGTTTTCTGATTGCTGTTGCTAGGACTTCTAGTACTATGTTGAATAACAGTGGTGAGAATGGACATCCTTTTTGTGTTCCTGATCTCAAAGGAAGGCTGTCAGCTTTTCCCCATTGAGGATGATATTCACTGTGGGTTTTTCATAGATAGATTTTATGAAGTTGAGGAATGTTCCCTCTATCCCTATACTTTGAATCGTTTTAATCAGGAATGGGTGCTGTATCTTGTCAAATGCTTTTTCTGTATCAATTGAGGGGACCATGTGGTTCTTCTCTCTTCTTATTGATTTGTTCTATCACATTGATTGATTTGCGAATGTTGAACCACCCTTGCATCCCATGGATAAATCCCACCTGGTCATGGTGGATAATCTTCTTAATGTACTGTTGGATCCTATTAGCTAGGATCTTGTTGAGAATCTTGGCATCCATATCCATCAGGAATATTGGTCTGAAATTCTCCTTTTTGGTGGGGTCTTTGCCTGATTTGGGGATCAGGGTAACGCTGGCTTCATAAAAAGAGTCTGGAACTTTTATATGCAGTTCCCAAATTTTAGAATTAGTTATCTGGCTATAGCATAAATTGCTTCATGAAAATAGCTATAGCTCTTTGCCAGCTGTAGATGACCACTTACTTTGCCATTTCTAGGGGTACTTTAGAGAAAATATTGTGAATCTACTGAGTGAGTGATAATAGACCTACACAAGTCACTTCATTAATATCATGAACAAACTTCTATGGAAACATAGAAGGGAAAAAGAGTGAAGTGGTAAATTCCTTATTGCTGTGATAATAAACTGGACAGGTGAGACTTTGGCAAGTGACCATAGTAACTGATGAATTGACGGGGGCATAGATTACCTGGATGAGCCAGTGATAGATTTTCATTTTTTATCTTAATAAAATATTTGTGATTTTTATTGTGTTCAAAGCCAATAGAACCATACATTAGGCTTTATGTTTACAAGACTACATCTTTTACTTTTCACCATTTTATCACATTTCAATTCTTACAGTTGAATTTAGCCTCACCCCACCCTAGCCCAGAAGCTGGGTGGTTACATATCCCCAGGCATTTCCTCTTCCTTTTCCCATTAAACCCCTTCTTCCTATGTTGTTGACTTTAAGTGGGTCTTTATATGGTAACTACAGCTCCAGTAGAGGCTGTGATAGGGTTGTTTGAGGACAGAAGGAGGGTCAATGTGGCAGGAATGAAGGAGAGAGGGAAAGAAGAGGAGATAGGAGGGATAGCTAAGAAGCAGATGATATAGGCTCTGATAGCTCATGCCAAAGAGTTTGGACTGTGTTTTAAGTTCATTGGGAAGGTACTGGAGGGCTTTAAGTTTTAGAAGATTGTCTGGATGTAAATATATAGTTGGGTTGCATCTATGTAATTGTTTGTTTGCTTGTTTTCATAAATAGACTGAGATTTAATAGAGAAACAGAGAAAAGCTTTAACAAGCAGAGAGTATTGGAGATATATAGATGAGGTGTGTGTTTGGTGAATATTGGTAGAGTCTACAGGAAATGGAAAGTCAAAGAAAGAAGCAAGGAAGAGGGGAAGAGATGTTCCTCTGTATTCCCTACAAAAGCTTGGCACTAACATAGATATAGAAGGGAAACAGTCTTTAAACACACTGATTAAAAGGTCTAGCTAGAATGGGGGACGCCTGGGTGGCTCAGTTGGTTAAGCAGCTACCTTCGGCTCAGGTCATGATCCCAGCGTCCTGGGATGGAGTCCCACATCGGGCTCCTTGCTCGGCAGGGAGCCTGCTTCTCCCTCTGCCTCTGCCTGCCACTCTGTCTGCCTGTGCTCACTCGCTCTCTCTCCCTCTCTCTCTGACAAATAAATAAATTTTTAAAAAATTAAAAAAAAAAAGGTCTAGCTAGAACGGGAAAATATGGATAATTACCAGACATAAGGGACTGTCTGAGAGACTTTGCCATTCAGGAGGAGCCATCTTAGTTCAAAATGTTTTTTTCAGGGAACTGAAAGCTTCTGATAGGCGGTGAATGTGACTTACACTTCATTTATTGTGCATTGTGCCTAGAATGTAGACACTTAGTGAACACTAAGTGTGTGTTTGATATTTCTCTCTCTCTCTCTCTCTCTATATATATATATATACATATATCTCTATATGTGTGTGTGTGTGTGTGTGTGTGTATAGTGTAACGTAGTTTTGTACTGTATTTTATGTCTTCTGCTCACCTATGATGTCACTGGAAGAATATATCAGATAAATCCAATTTATACCATGATTTGATTAGTGTGTGGAACTGGTCTTCTTGTTCTTTAATCATAAATGAATCATTTTACTCTTCTCTTCACAAAATGTGATTGTGTCCTGAAGATTGATGGATCTAAGCATATTTTGGACCAGGAGAATCGTCTAGACTTCAGCTAAAACAATCAAGTGGTGATTTTTCTTTAAGGTCAGAACACCCAAAGGCAACTAGGCCTGCTGCAGAATATCCATTTAATAGGTTCACATGTTACAGCTGGCGTGAAAATAGTTCCAAGTGACTAGATACTAAAAAACCCAAAGTATATGTAATACAGTAGTGAGAAAATAAGGTCATATATATATAATTTAAATGCATCCCCAAATATAGACATTTTTTTTGCAGTATATCATAAACTCAAGTTTAGCTAGTACAATATTCAATGTTTTTCAATGTTTAGATAACACATTTGTCAAAAGACAATAAATTGATTTACCATTTTCCAGACATGTGAATATATACTTGCTAGTAAGAAAATAGTGTTCTTCATGGAAAAAAGATTCAGTTGATGTCATGCTTATGAATACATAGTAAACTCAGGTAATGATAGCTTTTGCTAATAACTGAGATTAAGTTCAGCCAGCTACCACACAAGTAAGTTAAATTGAAGTGGGGAACTATGACAGAGCATGTTACCTTTGTTTCCAAGTTTTGACCTATATGTATTATTTTTATTGTAGTAAACATTGAAGAGGCATTCCATTCCATGAATAAGCATAAACAAATACTATAAACGCTCCCCTTAGTCTCACCAGGTGTTTGGTGAGACTCTCCTTGGGTTACCTTTTCTGGCATTGTTTTTCCATTTCTATTCCTTTTTCAACTACTTTCCAGAAAATAAAGTACTCAGACAGTGGTTGTGACTCTTTAAAACACCTATTATATTATAGCCCCTTTAAACTCCAAATATAACTTTTTAAAACCATGCAATCTACCTGGACCAGCAATTAAAATTTTAAAATACATTGGAAATGAACATTTTTAGTTTCAGGGTGTGAGAGATAGGGGAGGATGTATCTTGCTTACTATAAACCATCAAATTTTTCTTTTTCTATCCAAAGTTATCAAAAACCTGCAATATTGTATTCCTTGTTTTTGTTAAATAGCTATTAATTCAACTAAGCAGTAGGGCTAAGAAATTGAGGTGAATGCTGGAAACTACCACAGAGCCCCCACAGAGTACGCAGGCTTTCCTCTGTTAGACTCCATGCCCCGGAGTGTAGGACATTATCATATTCATTCCTGTGACTGCAGTGCCCAACACAGTGACCGGAACACAGAAGCTTAGTAAATGTTTGCCTGATGGTGTGTCAGTTGTAGATGATGCACAGAGCAGGGTTCTCTGATGAGAAACCAAGTCTGGAGATTTCTCTGAGTGAGATTAACACCCCCTTCTTTCCAACTAAACCATAACCTCCTTGAAAGAAGGGCCACATCTATTCATCTTTTTTTCTTTTTTTATCCCTAGAGTCAGTATGGTACATGGGAATGGTTTATGAATATATTTTAAAAATTAACAGAATTACTTTAGGAGACAAAGGCAGTGTTTTTACATATGTTTCATGTGATTCAATCTTCTGAAACTTCCAGGAACTACTAAAATCCAAAACATCCTGTTTCCCCACACTTTTACATTACATGATGTAAGAGATGGGGATAAGCAAAAAAAAACAAAAACAAAAACAAAAAATCAAAGTGTGTGTGTGTGTGTGTGTGTGTGTGTAACATCAGTTCCATGACTGGAATGTAACTTATTCTGGGAACTTCAGAAACAGAATTTACTTGAAGATCTCTTGGGGTAAACTTGACATTTTTCCCTTCAACTCTCTGAGCCCCAGCTTGTTTATCTGCAAAACGGGGATGATATTTATGGCACATCTCCTTCAAAGTTGGTCTAAGATCAAGTAAGATGATATATGTAAGTACATGTAATAAGCTACAGAGTGCTTCATACTTTGCCACGCCAATCAATGTAAGTTCCCTCAAACTGTCCTTGGTGGCATGATTATAAAATGTGTCACTGTATTGAGTTAATTTCCTAACTGGAACAGATAGGAATGTCTCCATATATATTTATGTATATTTATTGTATATATGTTATTATTTATATATTGTATTGTATTTATATAATGTATACACAATTATATATATATGTATATGTGTATTCATGTATATATGTAGAAATTTATCATAAGAATATCTTTACAAGAGAATAATGATGTCCCGTGGAATATACTGTCCCATATGAGACACTCATGATTTCCCAGGCATCAGCAGCAGCTTCTAAACTTCTCTGGCCACAACTACAATAAATATATTTTACATCACAATCCAGTTGCCACACATACCCAGAGACACAGACTAAAATCTCTCTAAAATGACACTACTTATGTGTGATGTCCGGTGATACTTCTGTTATATCCTTGTTAATTTTTAAAATGCTGTCCATGACCCACTTCACTGACTTTCTGACCCACTGTTGGGTTGCAAGCCACAGTCTGAGTGTCAGTGCCACACAGGCCGTCCATGCAAACAAACTCCTTCTACATCCCAGATAGGCAGTTTTCTCCCAGGCCCCAGTGCACTTTAGGCTATACCTCTTCTTTTTCTTTTTTAAAAAAAATTTTTTTAAAGATTTTACTTATTTATTTTGAGAGAGAGAGAGAGCACATGTGCGTGTGCACAAGCAAAGGGACAGGCAGAAGGAGAAGCAGACTCCTGGCTAAGCAGGGAGCCCAGTGCAGGGCTGATCCCAGGATCGTGGGATCATGACCTGAGCCAAAAGCAGACGCTTAACTGACTGAGCCACCCAGGCCCCCTAGGCTATACCTCTTCTTGCAAAGCTTAGGTATCATTGTATAGTTGTCTGCTGATGACTCAGCTCAAAGCATTACCTCTTTTTTAGGAAGCCTTCCTTCACTTCCTTCAAGCACTTAGATGGCCATAGCTCTCACCACTCTATACCTGTGTCCCAGACACCCATCATGTCTCCAGCATCGTACTTTTCAGCTGGTGTCTCTCTTTCCCCCTTCCTTCTTCCCTGTCTCTGTTTCTCTCCCCCTCACGCCCACACACCTGTGCCACCTCCTGTCCCCCTCCTTTTCTTCTCTCCCTCTCACCTGCCCTCCTTTACTTTTTTTCCTTTCCTTTCCTCATAAAGGATAAAGGATACAGTAGCCTTTGTAGAAATTTGAAAATAGAGAAGAATAAACAGAAAGTAAAACCTGTTTTTTAAAGTAACCCTCCAGAGATGACTACTAATGTTTCTACATTTTCAGTTAATCTCTATTTATGTCTGAGTCTGTACACTTTCAGAAACAAAACTAGGATCATACCATGGAATTTTTAACCTGTTGGAAATAGACCTGATATTTACCTGGACAGTGAGTGTGGTTAGAACCAGAAATTTTTGACAAAAAAAAAATCCAGGACAACCTATATGTTGGGTTAACAAATACTCAGGATATGGTAATGAAAGGTGATGTCTGCAAGGAGAAGAAATGTGAAGAACTTTCAGTAAAAGATGAAAGGGATTAGTCAGAAATTACATGTGGCAGCCACATTTGAACTCTCCTGATGAATAATACCAAATGTATTCTTTCATAATCATATTTCAGAGAAGCTTTTGTTTGGAATGACTGTGTCTTAACATCCTATTGTGGTAGTTTTTCCAGGGATTAAGCCGGGACTTGAATAAATTGCTTTACTTCTTTAAAACTACTAATTCAGTCTCAAAGTCAAGTCCACAGAGCACCAATATCAGAATTTCCTGGAGGATGAAACAACGTGCAGGTTCCCATGCTCACCGCTGTCCTATTGAATCAGTCTTTAAGGATGGACCCCAGGAATTTTTAGTTTAAATGCTGATGCATAATAAAGTTTGAGAATCACTGCCCTGAAATTTACAAAACTCTTTAAAAAAAATCAGTGTACTAAACAGCTTTGCAGAGGCCCTACAGTGTATATTAATGCAAATTCTTCTGAGAAATAAAT
Organism: Mellivora capensis; assembly: GCA_004024625.1. Lineage (NCBI taxonomy): Eukaryota > Metazoa > Chordata > Mammalia > Carnivora > Mustelidae > Mellivora > Mellivora capensis. The sequence continues at coordinate 37,274 of PISX010014617.1, forward strand.
TCCTTTAAAAAGGCTTAAATTTAGGCATCTTTAGAATTGAAAGTGACCTAAAAATTATATAATTCAGTCATGTCACTTTACAAATAAGGATACTCAAAAGATGAAGTGACCTTCTCCAAGTCTCAGCAGGAGTTTGTGGAAGAACTGATCCCGTTACTCAGAGAGAGCCTCTGACTCCAAGTGCAAAGCCCTTTCCTTTCTTCCAGGAGGGAGTGGGCTTTACTCTCTGTGCTGGATTACTTACTTAGAGCCACTGTTTCATCATAGTAAATGCCATTTTAATCCTTGCTTATTTGCTTTCTAATGACAAATACTGAATCCATTTTCTTTACAAAAACAGATTTTGGTGTTTAAAGAGAAACATGCCTGGTTTTAATGTAATTATGAAAACTGCAGAGCCATGAAATCTTTGTTAACTGCATATGGCTTGGGTTTGCATATAATTTGTGGTTCATAATTCTTAAGTTTGCCTGCTGGTCTGCTCAGATAAGAGGAAGCAGTGAGAGCTCCATATTAAAGGACCCTGAAAGAATAAACTGCATAGATATCTCTATTTCCAGAAAAGCAGGGGAGGGGGGGATTCTACTCATTTAGTGAGATGAAAAGTAAGCTAAATGGCTGAATATTATAATCTCAAATACCAAATTCTTGAAAGCACTGAGGATCTTGCAGTAAGGATACACAAAAACAATACCACGCAAATATTGTGTAGTATCACTTCTATGTGGAATCTGAATATGCTGAATTTGTAAGAACAGAAATTAGAATGGCACTTGGGGATGGGGAAATCGGAGAGATCGTTAAGAGTTCAAAGTAGATAATTAAGTCCTGGAGATCTAGTGCATAGCATTATGGGTAGTATACTTATTATTACAGACATCAAACTTGCTAAGAGTCTGGATAAAAAACAAAAACAAAAGAAAACAAAAAGTGTTGTGCAAATGAACTTTGCTGACTGTATCTGGTGCTGGAGCTTCCTTCCATTCCAGAACCGCAGTCATAAAAAAGGGATGTGATAAGTAGATAAATTGACTTTTACTTTATCTGAATGATTTTGGTTGCTATATTTTTGGAAGTCTAAAGAAGTGTTAGCTTTTTTTCAGGGTTGCAACATTCATTCATTCTCTAACGAGGCAGTCGGCGTCAGATTGAATTAGGAGTGGTGATCCCATTGCCCGACACCGGAAAGGCTGATTTGTCACCCGGTGACGTGCTCATCCTCAATTGACACTCTAAGAAACCAGTCTTACCAAGTTATAGAGAGCTTCAAGCAGTTGGCTGATGGTATGAGTTTTGTTTCATTCACAGTGAGTGATGGCGAAACATTATATTGAGAAACAATATTATCAAAAGAAAAGGAGCTCATAATTTATTATTTTTCATAATCAATTTGATTCTCTGCCTTTTTCCTTCCTGTTTCATAACATTTTTCTAATCATCTGTTTATTTATGACATTAAGTTATATGTTAGGTAGATTGATATTCAGGGAATTTCTGCTCTCAAAGTATTTTTAGATAAGTGACTAATGGAATAACTATGCATCACATAGGGTATTTTTCTGGTTTTTATTTTGTAACTTTCCTCCTGTAGGAGGAAAACAACTTCTCACAAGTGAATTCCATTACAGCATAGAGAGAAGTATCTGGTCCAAATATGAACTAGATTTTTCTGTCTTATGGTTAGAAGTATCACTTTTAGGTAGATTCTCTAGAAATCTGCAAAGGATCACCACTCCCTTCTTTTACAAACTCTTTAAAAATTTTGATGATGCATATGACATTGTGTCAATTGAATATTTTATTTATTAGGAAAGGAGGTAAGAGGTACTTCAATTCAGAATCCAAGATAAAATAAATTTGTGTTTCAATGAATATCAGTAAAGCTAAAGAGAAGTCTTCTTTTGGAAGGAGTGTAAGTCTCCTGGAGCTGGGTTCGTGGAGCAGAATTAGATGATGCCCAAACTTACTGCCATAAGGACTCTTTGAATACAATGATTTGTTCCCAAGTGTCTTTGTCCTCTTTTCCCCACTTGCTCTTCCTCTACCTTCCTCCCTCCAGTCCTCTCTCTTTTCCTCTCTCTTTGGAGAGGGGCTGTTTGGTTCCTAGTCTAATTTAACTTGTTCCTGAAATGGAGCAAATTAAATTTTATATGTTAATGTGTTCATAACTGAAGTGTCCATCTTCCTGTGATGGGAGAATTAGGCTGCATTTGATCAAGTGTTGGCCCATCCAGTTCCTCTTGCTTTCCCATTGCTCATAACAGCTTTGCAGTTGATTTCAACATAGGAGATACTAAGCATTACATCTTCGGAGCCTCCCATATAAAATTATCTCTTTATGACTCATAATGTTTTCCTGATGGTTTGGGGCACATGTGGGACAATTTTTTTAAAAGTACAAATTAACATAATTTAGTCCAGCAACCACCAGGTGATCTACTAATAAGTGTAAAGGAGATACCAAGGATAGGAACAGTTTTTTGCTTAAAGAGTAGCTTGTGTGTCCACGTTGGATGTTAAGCTTTACTCTCTTACTAACTAAGAAGAAAGATGGGTCAATTCCAGCAACAGTAGGACAGTAGTCTTAAGGGAAGAGAGTTTGAGCACCCCCTGGAAGAGCATACTGTTAATGGTTGCCTTGGGCATCCGCCCCAAAATTTGTATCTTTATTTACGGACAAATGGCTAATCTCCCTTATGGGATCATTGAGACTTGTACCACAGGAAAAGCAGAACATCAGTAATCTAAAAGAATTATTAGAAGAAAAAGTAGAGGGGCACCTGGATGGCTCAGTGGGTTGAGCCTCTGCCTTCGGCTTAGGTCATGATCTCAGGGTCCTGGGATCGAGCCCTGTGTTGGGCTCTCTGCTCAGCGGGGAGCCTGCTTCTCCCTCTCTCTCTGCCTGCCTCTCTGCCTACTTGTGATCTCTCTTTCTGTCAAATAAATAAATAAAATCTTTTAAAAAATAAAAGATTTTAAAAATTAAAAATAAAAGAAAAAGTAGATTGTAATATAATGATAATATATTATATTATATGTTTATATATATTATATTATATGTTTTAGAACATCTCTGCTTTGGAATTTTCATATAGAGCTAAGAAGGTAAAACATATATCTAAGCCCTATGTCTTTTTACAGACATTTAGTAACTCCTCTGAATCTTGGTCTTTATCAAAAACATTAAGCTTCCAGTGCTCAGTTTTTACAGTGTAGGCACCATCTACAGCTTTCCTCTTGGAATCTTGTCATCGTATTGTCTAACTCTTTACAGAGCGCATCACTTTTCTAATCATCCTTGACATTGCTCACCCAGCCTATGCTCAAACATGTCCAGCAATGAAGGAGTCACAAATTCATGAGGCGACTGATTTCTTTATTAGTAAGTTTCTCTATTTTGATCAAAATCTATACAGTTCCAATCATTATTTACCATTGAGGCAAAGGGCTTCATCCCTTTGCAAAAACCAGTTTGGATAAAGGCCCAGAGAACATTCCAGTCATTATTTGTTTGCTTTCCTTTCCATGGAAATTTTCCATTTTTATTTGCTTGTCTCTTTTTTTAATTGCCTTAGACACTTCATATTCGAGTAAGTCTTCTAGCAGAAAGAAATTTTGAAGCTCAGAGATTTTTGCCTGTCAATTTCAAGCAAACTGCAAGCCCGTAGCAGTAATCTCATTTCCATTTGAGAAAAAAATATCCTATTTTACTGAGGAATAATAACTTATAAGGCATCTTTACCTCTTGGTCATTCATCATTTTATTTAAATAAGAGTAACTGACAATGACTTTTCACATCTTTGAAAATATATGGCATATAAGAATTAGATCTAGAAAAACAATAAAATACTACCTATCTATCTATCTATAAATTTCTATAGCAACTTAAAAAATCCAAACCATAAACATGAAACATATTGTTATATAAAACATTGCATATAAGAAAGAAAATTTTAAAATAATGAAAGCATCACTGGGAGTGATAACTGACATGTATTGTTGACTTCCTATGTTTAAGGGCCTGTGCTAACCAATTACCTGTGTTCATTCATTTGTTCTTCATGACAACCTTGGAGGTCATCAGTTTTGATCCCCATTTTACAGTTGGGAAAACTAAGGTGTAGAAAGGTGAACTTACTTTTCTAAGATCACACAGCTAGTAAGTGACAGAGCCCAAGTGTGAACACCAGCCACTTAGCCCCAGAGTCCCTGCCCTTCCCAGTTCTGTAGTAGTAGTTTGACTCTCAGGATCAGAATGGCCAAGGGTGCTTGGAGAGAGTGCCAATTCCCAGCATCCACCACCAAATCTACCAAAGGAGAGCTTCTGAGGGTATGGCCCAACGTTCAACTGCCAACTATAATTTATAAATAAGCCAGTTCGAAAGAATAGGTCTCCTGAACATGAGGTTAGCCCAAGCCAGTCTGGGCTACATCAGAATTTATTGCTGTTGGCTTCCAAAGGGAAGGAACCCTGACCCAAGTCGTCATGTTCTTCAGCAACTCTAAGTAGTCTTTGGGTATAAAGAATCATTTGTTTGTCTTCCTGGGAAGGATGATGGATCTGTGCAAATCCAGACTTATTCCCTTGCTCATCCACCTTTCCCTCACATCTGAGAGGCCAGCTTGAGCATATAGTCGAGCAGAACAAAGAACATGCAGGGATCAGACCCTGACCTTATTAGCACAGCGTGATCATCGAGCCTGGCATACTCCAATCTGGGTGGGGCCCAGCTGGACACGTTTCTGTCTTTCCTGTAGGAGAGGGATCTGTAGATGCCAGTGCATCTGCTCTCTGACTCTGCTATCAAGCTATTCATGCAGTAGAATCTGTTGACATGGTAAGAAAAATACATTTGTCTGGCACACGAGCCCTGAAAAGAACTTTTCATGTTGAAAGTAAAAATTTGAATTATCGTCAGAATGCTAATGCCCTTTCAGGCTTCTCATGCCAGCAGCCGTGTTGTCAGTGAAATTTAAATGTGGGGAAAAAAATGCTTTTATGGGCTGCCAGATTGTTTGGCAAATGATTTAGGTCTATTTAGTCTATTTGTAATACAGTGATTTGGGTATCTTTTTACTATGAAAAATAAAAACTAAATGTTGCTTTATGCGCAGGTTTTGTTTCCCAGAACAATAATGGTTTTCTTCGTCTTAGCTAAGCTTTCTTCTTAAATTGAAGAGGTATGAGTGGTTAACATAGTACTCTTCTAGTGAGGGCTGGAGTCGCAATTTGATACAGGTTCTTTTTAATTGGATCTGGAGACATAATGTGGTTGGTTTATTTGTAATGACTTCTGGAAATTTGCTTTTTCTGACTTAGTAGAGGATGTAACTCCTAAATAGAATTCAGCTTGAATAAATTCTGTAGATGTTATTCTATATTTAGGTTGCATCAAGTTTTAGTATGAGTTTGGCCTCTCTTAGAATTTGTTCGCTTGCAGTTCTATGGTTGGATTTCATCCCTTTCAAAATCAGGGGGCCCGGTAACTATAGTAAGAAGTTCCTGGGTGCCTGTGGGCCCCTCTCCCCTCCCTGGAGGAGAGTCTGCACCTCACAGTTGGTCCTCAGCACTGGGCGCCTGTCTTCCTAGCTTCCCCGGTCCTTGCAGCCAATGTCCAGGCCCTATTTCTGCCCCCTCCCCACCCCCAGTAACTCCTCTCCTGTCTTGAATGAAGATTTATTTTAAAAAAATAAGAAAGAAAGAAAGAATGAACCTCTTCCCATGCTCTATCAGAAAGACTTTTATATCTTTACTTTTGTAGAAAGTCACTCTTCAGACTCCTGAGACTTAATAAAGCCTCCTTGAATTTTTTCCATGGGCACATGTCTTATTAACCCTATTGTCATCTTTGTAGCTAGCCTCTGACTTCTGCCTCCAATTTCCATTCCTCCAGTTGCAGAACTGAACGTCAACCTCAGCTCTACGTTGGTGTCTGAACACGACTGAACAGAAAAGAGAAAATTGCTTAAATAGCAATCAAAGCCATCTTTTGACGGTTTCAACATAACCAGAAAAATGTAGGCAAACAGCCTGGGGTTGTCATCTTCCCCATGATCCTGATCTTGAAGCTGTAATTGTTCAATTACCCTTGCTTGATTTTATCCCGGATACTTTGTGCCTTATAAAATTTAATGCTACCTAATCTCATACAGAATCATGATGCCAGTCCCATGGGGTCATGTGAGAAATCACCCCGTGCTGTACAAGGCCGGGGATTTGAATGTCCCTGCTTCCCAAATGCCAGACAATGGGATTCATATTTTCCACTGACTCAACGACTTATGAAACAACAGTCAGCAACTCAGAATTGCCTTTGATGTTTAGATACTCCATTTGGGTGGCATATCATCTCGTTATATTTTTAAAACTTATTCGTGATGAAGGTTATTCATAAAGAAACAAAGAAATATATTAGCCCCACTTCTAAAATAGAAAGGTATGCCATTATTAACAGTAGTCTGTCTCTGGCCAAGAAGCCTTTTCACAGTAAACACTCTTTCCCTGATGGCTTTTTTCCCTGGCTTTCTGGCGCTCCCCTGAGGACAGACAATTATTTTCTCCTCTGGGCCCCCTTGTCCCTTACCCAGCCAGCAGCCTGCTGCGAGCTTGCCTCCTGCCTAGTGGAGCCCAGAATGAGATGCTACAGTGACCAGTGACGTATATTCCCATAGCATCTGGGTTCTACATTTTCATTTCCCTTTGTCTCCTCTGTCCTTTAGAGACTTCATTCATCAGACATAATACTTATTGTTAAACGGTTCTTATCAACTACAGTGAGCAATAGTTTGAAATGTGGGACTTGGTGCTTTAACCTTGAAACTCGGTCGTGATTCATGAGGCCTTTTGTCTCAAGGACGGTCAAAACAATTACAGAAATAAGAATGTGTAGAGGACTCTCAAGAATTTCATAAGCATAATCAAATAATAGTCATGATAGAGAATTAATTGTGTATTTCATCTTTGAAATCTGTTCCCTTTTTATGTATGGGGGCACAGAGAGAGTAAAAGAGGGCATGTAGATTCTGGGTGATTCTGAAGGACACACATCTTTATTTCTGCTCCTTCCCTGAGGGTGGGATAAGTAAGGGATAATATTCCACTGAGCAGGCCATTTGCATCTTAACAGGCACCTTCTCTTGGGATTTGACGTACTAGCTTCAAGTCTTTGCTATCCTTAAAACAATCAATAATGATGCTAGCTGTGGCATTTTATAGTTCACATAGGACTTTTCTCATTTGCAGCTTTCAGTTCAACTCAGTATTAGGTATTGATTTCATTTTGGAAATCTTGAAAGTGATGCTCAGAGAGGTTAGGTGATCTCTCTAAAGACACACAGTATGCATCTTAGAACCAGAGTAGCAGTCTCAGGTGTTCTAACACCAAAACCCTTGTTCTCTCCTCCACATATTCCTGCTCTGGGAGAAAAGTAAAAAAGAGGTCCCATTTATTGAACACCTTGTATGTGCGAGAAGCCTTTAAGTATGTTAATTTATCTAATCCTTACAACAACCTTGAAAGGGTAGATCACATTATCTTTGTTTGAGCTTGAAAGTGAAAATTCAGAGGGGTCAAACTACCCCACTCACCTAGTACCTGGTCAGAGGTTACATTTTCTCCCTTCCATTTTGGACTGTGCACCCTGCTCTAAAAGAAATCAGAATCTGTTCTCTGTTTTGTTTTTTCCTTCCCAGATAGTATAGTTTAAATTGGAATAGGGAATTCTGTCCATTTGTGGCACCTGGTGAATTTTCAGGTGCGGAAGAAAAACCTTCTGCAGCACTTAAAGATAAATATTGTTTTAGTCCCCGCAGGGGATAAGGGAATAGAAATTTACAAAGGATAGCCTTTGTAAAGGACTGGTCAGTCTCTACGCTCCCTCCCTTATTTCCATGTATTTCCCATCATCCTGACTGTGGTTGTGTCTGCTCACCACCTCCTCTCAGCCCCTCACTAGGGAACCTGCCTTAGCTTTTCCTGGAGCTTTGTCCAGCTCACTTCTGTCTGCCCCTTCTTTGATTCCCCCAGCACACCGCACACATCACACAGTAAACTCTTCAAACACAGCCAGCTTCTCAGATCTCTTGACAAGCTTCATTTTGGCAGTTTATGGGAAATACAGGTTATTTCATTTAGAGGTTGCCCCTCATGGATGTGTTCTCTGTATTTTTTTTTCTGTACCGAGCACAATATTAGGAATATAGATTTCCACTGTTTGGTTAATTTTTAATAAGAAGGTAACCCAGACAGAATATTGATTCGTTAAAACAACCTGTCCTTTTCCTTATATAAATTTTGAGCCCAAACATCAGTTTTACTCAGGCACTAAATTGCTGGGGCTAAGTTAAGATTTCGTTTTATTCTTGGTTAAGAGAGTCAAGAAGAATAAAGGTATAGGCATTTGATAGGATATTTTTATTTCTTTTTGAAGTTCCTTTGAGCATGAAAACAGAAGACTGGAAGGACAGGTGCCCCATCCCTCTGTGGCTATCGAGCAATGCAGACAGAATTTGTAACCATCCTCTTTAATTTTTCTAAAGAAAATTGGAAATCTTTTGAGTTTTCTTCTTCGGTTTGCCTTTGTAAGCTCCCCTTTGCTGCTCAGCTCTTAAGGGCTTTGCACAGGCTTCTGATCTCCGTCCTCTCTCATCTTCCCGTGCCATCTCTCTTCATCATTTCAAAGCCATCCTATAAATAGCTCTACTTCCCTAGGAGACTTTGACCACATTCTTGGGTCCAAGAACCACATTCCCGTCATGGTCACACTGATGTCTCAAATTGAACTTGGACAAAACACTGAAGTCAATGCAGTTCTCTCATATGCCACCAGCATTTTTCATATTTTAATGGTAACATCAAAACTCAGAAATTTTACCAAAGTTTCCCACTTACCGACTGTTCCCTCTCACCCTTCTTTACTTTTCTTCCATACTTCTAAACAAATCTAATTAGACAAGAAATTGTTTTACCCTAAGCCTAGGTCAAGGCAAAAGAAAAAAAAAATCACCCAGGATACTTTTTTAGTTGCTGTATTTTGATTGTTATTACTAATCGGGTCTTTTCTCTATCTACCCCCTAGGAGAAAATGTTGTCAGTCTGGGATGCAGGCCTCTAGTATTTTCAGGAAGGAAAGAAGGTGCATACAGAACTTAGTCTATAAAGATTAAATATATTTCTGTTGAAAAGACAAAGAGAGGTGGCTCTCTGGGTGTCTCAGTGGGTTAAAGCCTCTGCCTTCGGCTCAGGTCATGATCCCAGGGTCCTGGGATCAAGCCCCACATTGGGCTCTTTCCTCGACAGGGAGCCTGCTTCCCTTCCCCTCTCTCTCTGCCTACTTGTGATCTCTGTCTGTCAAATAAATAAATAAAATCTTAAAAAAAAAAGAAAAGAAAGAAGAAGAGAGTGTAATTTAACAGAGCAACATATTAGAAGTCAGGAAATCTGGGTTCTGGATGCATATCTGGTACTTTTAAGCTACGTGAACTTGATTGGCTCACTGGTTTCTCTGGGCTTTCATTTCCGCATTTGTAAGCAAGAAACTAAGTTTTCTAGGACTGTTTCAGCTCTAAAGTCACAGAATGTTTGTAAATACCTTTTTCCCTCTATAAGATTTTTGATCTAGTACATCAGAACCATTTTAACTGGTAAAATTGGCCCATTAATATTACCCTGATCACCATTGTATTTGCATCTTATTTTATAATTTTGGCTTGACCATCCTATGATTTTTTCCTATTCATTTCCTGCTTTCTCTTGGATTGGTTGAGGGCTTTTATTTTTTGCATTTTCATTCTTTCCTTTATTAGTTTGAAAATTTATCTGTTGTATATAATTATTAAAAGTCTACAACTTATATTTAAAAGAAAAATTTAATATTGGTATTTCCCCAAACTCCAATACTTAGAATAATTTTTCAGCCACCCTTCCCACTCTACATCACAGTGTTGTGCACTGTTCCAAATTTAATACCGTCTTGACCTTTTATACCCTAAATTAGAGAACCACGCCCTGGAAGAGCAGGTTTAAAGAGGTAAGGTCTTGTCATCTATAATAATTGGGACAACTGGGATGAGAACCAAAAATTAAACCGCTGAGTACGGCAGTCAGAATGTCATTGATTACTTGAACATGAACAATTTCAGTAGAGTGCTGGGACCAGGTACAGCTGCCCTTGATTGAAGAATGAGTGGAGTTTGACAAAGATCAAAAGCCTATACTGGGAACAGGTATTGAATAGCCAAATGGTAACATCATACACTGAGCTAGACTGAAAAAAAAATCTAAATTATCCAGTATTCAGCCCAGTATTTGGAAAGAGGACTAGACTTTGTATGACAAAAGCTTGGCTTTGTATGACTCCTGTCAATTCTCCCTGTTATGACTCAGAACTGCTGCCTAACCTCCCTCTCTCTCCGTTTGGTCACCCATAAAATGGCCTACCCCCTCAGAATAATTAAATGATAGATGTGAGTATACTGTGAAGGGTGTGAAGCCCTGCTCAAGTCTGTACTCTTCACGTTGTCACTGTTATACTTCACTGGTGATTAGTCTGGTGAAGAGCCCAACTCCATCAGTGCTAAATATCACACATTAGTAGTATTTCTATCTAAATCTCATTTCAGTCATACTCTGCCCAATGTCCTATGTCCATTCTCAAGGCACAACTTGAACAGATCCCATATCCGGTCATTTGTTTCTTATTAAAAAATGAAATAAAACAAAACTCAGAGCACACAGGTTTTTAGGGCAGTGAACCTACATGTCACTATACATTTGTCCAAACCCCTAGAATGTACAATACCAAGGGCAAGCTCTCATGTAAACTCTGGGCTTTGGGTGATAGTGATGTGTCAGTGTAGGTTCATCAGATGCAACCCATGTACCCCTCTGGTGGGGGATGTTGATAAAGGGGGAGTTTATGCATGAGGCTATTCAGAGGGGATATGGGAAATCTCTACATTTTCCACTCGGTGTTACTCTGAACCTAAAATTGCTTTAACAAAAATAAAGCCTGGGGCACCTGGGCGGCTCAGTCAGTTGAGCTTGGGACTCTTGATTTCAGCTCAGGTCGTGGTCTCAGGGTCATGAGATTGAGCCCCGTGCTCAGCGAGGTGTCTGCTTGTCTGTCTCTCTCCTCCTCTGCTTCTCCCCCAACGTGCATGCTCCCTCTCTAAAAATAAATAAATAAATAAATAAATAAATAAATAAAATCTTGGAAAGTAAAGCCTGCTCAAAAAAAAAAAAAAAAAAAAGGCTGCATATCATTGAGCCTAAATGTGGCTATATTCCTAGGGACTAAGAGGGGTTTGATCCACTCATTCACCCTTTTGTTCATCCTATTTTCCTAGGTCTTGCTCTAACTGTGTCAGAGGTGGAAGAAGAGCTGGGAGATAAGGAGAGGGCAGGTGACTTTACCTAACTGGACATGAATTTGAGTTCTCTCTTGGCTTCTCCAGCTGGGCCTGTCCTGCCGTGCACAGGTTCTGTGAGATACAGCCAAATGCTGGTTCCCTTAAATAGGATGTTCAGGGAGCCCTGCAGGGCTGTTCTGCAGCACAGTGCAATAACATGGAAGTTTTGTTCATATCCCTTCCCTTTTAGCATTACTTCAACTTCCTCCTTTCCCTGGTAGTATACCACAAGCCTCCCAGACCTCATCCAGGAGACAGCCCTCTCAGCAAGTGGGTTAATGGCGAGATACCTCAAGCGCAGCTACCTGCTGTGGTGTTTATTTGTCCATAGGGAGCTCACATAACCCAGTCACCCTAACCAGTGGGAAATCAGACCTCTCCACTGCCTGCCTGTCCACCCCCCATCTCTCTCCAGGTCTTAGACCTCCCGTGCAAGCGCAGATCAGTATTCCCACTGCCTATGCAAACACCCATCCAACCCGATCCTATTAGCATGTGGCGTTTGTGAGTGAAAGTTCCATCCCTTCGTAAGAAGTCTAGTTTGAGTCTTAGGTGCCAATTTTAGGGCAACAAGAAGATTCCCACTCAAAAGCCTGTTATCCTTTGATCATTGTAAGCATTTTGAATTGTGTCCTGTGAAGAAAAACAATTAGCATTCTTGACTAAAAGCTCTGAGCTTGCCTACATTTAAGTATTTATGCCCCAGGTTTTGACAAAATTGAACATAATCAAAATCCCACTGGGAAGAAGTATTTCAAGGAGATTAATTAAAAAGAAAGCAAAAATAGTGTCTTTCTTTGTCTTTGTGTTAATCATTCTTAGAAAACGAGCTCTTAAATAAAATGAGTGAAGGTGCCTTTTAGACAGGTTTGATTGTGAGTTTTATTTAGGTCTTGAAGCAAGTTCATCAGAGCTTTTAGTGTTTACTGAAGAGTGTCTCAACTTTTGTTAGCAGAAACATACAACTGGGTTGATACGTGAGTGTCTCACTGATGGTGGAGTCAAAGGCCACCTATAAGAGAGCTATATGTGACCGTTCATCTCTTCCAGGGAAGATGAATTGCCATGGTAACAGTGCCAAGAAATAATAGGTCAAGTTTTATCCTCTGCCTCAGGCTTATTTTATTATGTCTTACTTAGAAGTGGATGCCATTATAAAATGAAGGTTTGGGTATTTCAAAGCTAAACATCGTGACAAGAAAATCTGATCAATAAACTGGTGTTAAGAAGGATGGATAAAGGACACTTGGTAGGAAGGACATCCAAATTGATCGAAGAACTATTTAGAGCCCAGTTTCTTAATACTCGCTTCTAAAATGTGAGTCTGACTTACAGATGCTTGTGTGAGTGTGTGTAAATGAAATAAATGGACTGTTTGCACAAGATCAGTAAAGAAAAGTGGTTTGTAAATTTCATCTTAATAGAAGATTAGCTGCTGTTAGGAAAAAAGTTCTTGCTTCATTCCGAAAATAAATATACAGCAAGGAAACATAAAATATTTAAGCTTCTTGTTTTGCTTATTATATTCATAAGACTGTATGCAATGTTGTTTTGTCTGCCTATTTATGAAAGTGAAAAAAAGAAATACAACTTGAGGGAAAGTACCATCCTACAAAAGAAATGATGTGTAATTATCACCATTTTGTTGTTCCTATTCTTTTGGAGGGTTATGTCCCAGTGTACATCATGACTTGGGATCTTTCTATAATAGCATGTCAATCATTTACGGGTCAAATACCAACATAAAGCAATATATAATTTTTGTCATTTCAAGCGACACTGTTCTTTCCTCCTGATTACCATATATGTATGTGTGTGTAAATATATAGAGATCTACTTTTTAAAATGCCAAAGGTATATCAACTCACCTTTTTGTGAACAGAATTAATTTTACATACATGGAATATAGTAATGCACTTTAGCATAACATCCTTCATAAATTTACACAGCGAGACTATGTTAGATTTCTCTCTAAGACTACCTTAAACTTTTGATATTTTCTTTTCTGTGAAGTAGTAAATGGGTGTGTGGGTAGCTGTGAAATTTATATTGCTTTTGCCCTGATCATGAAGATTCCAGACTGGGGTCAGTGACTGTTAGCTTCCTAGTGCTGCAGTAATGAAGAACCACAAACTGTGACTTGAAACAATAGAAATTTATTTTCTTACAGTCCTGGAGACCAGAAGTCCTAAATAAAGGTGTTGACAGGGCCATGTTCCCTCTTGGGTTCTAGCAGAGAATTCATTTCATCCCTCTCTCCTCACTTCTGGTGGTTGCCAGCAATCCTTGGCTTCCTTCGCTCATTGATGTATTGCTCCCATCTCTGCCTCTGCCTTTGTGTGACCTTCCCTGTGTGCTCTGGGTCTCTGTTTTCTCTTCTTCGAAGGATACTAGTCATAGGATTAAGGCCCACCCTAACTCGGTTTGAACTCATATTAACTTGATTACACTGACAAAGACCCCCATTCCCAAATAAGGTCACATTCACAAGTTCTGGGATTGGGACTTCAACATATCTTTTGGAGGGAATTCAATATGGACCATTCAGTGGCTATAAATCAGAAAATCTCACCACTGAGCAGGTGCCCTCGATTACAATTTTAAATTGCTAGGCTGTCTAGTTCTTTAGAAATTATATTTTCATGACTTTACCTAATTTTTTATCATGTAGAGAATATGATATTCTGCTTAATGAAATGCTTTTAATGTGTAGTATTTTAGAATATGCAAAAATATGTCTCCAATAGATAGAGTATAAGTTTAATCTAAACTGATCGCAGTCCCTAACTGGTAATAGATACTCACCAAATGTTTACTGAATGAATGAACAAATGAATCAATGAATAGGTCAATCAGCAGTCATTAAAATATTAAGCAGAGTTTAATCTTCATTTGATGATTCAAAATAATTCCTACAATTAACTGGTAGCAAAGTACAAAATGTTACCACGTGCATAGATACTAAATGACTGAGCATTTATTCCATTTCATATCTTTGATCTATCTGGAAATTCAGTGACATGTGTTTTATGTCTTATGTTGCAGGATTCTCACTTAGCATTTCTATTGACAATATTTTTGGGTTATCACATATTATTTCCCTTAGTTTAATTAAATTACTTTTGTTGATGAGTTAACATCAATGTGTTCGGTTTAGTTTCTTCACATATAAAATTACCTACTTTATCATGCAGTAGGATGATCTATCCTTCAATCTATTTTTCTCTACCTAGACACTCAATAAATGTATTTTGATTGTAGTGATATTATTTGAATGATATTCCTTTACTAATGTTTACTTTCATCTTCCTTTTAGTCTATACAGAGGGAAGTCACCACCAAAACAAAAATCTATTACAATGTAACTCAAACCAAGGTTAGTCCCCCTATCTTAAAACTGCAGGTTATCTCTGCATAACTTCAGAAGACTTTGGGAATGCCATACATACAGTTAAAAAACATAGAGTATTTTATCAGAAAAAAATTAAGGCAAAAACAAAGACAAAAATGTCAAAATTCAAACTGAAAACATTTCTCATGATTACTTATCAAGCTGCTAATACTTTACATTTCACAGTTCTTTTCTTTTTTTTCTTTTCTTTTTTATTTATTTCTTTTCAGCGTAACAGAATTCATACATAGTTTTACACCACACCCAGTGCTCCATGCAATGCGTGCCCTCCACAATACCCACCACCAGGCTCCCCCAACCTCCCACCCCCCGCCCCTTCAAAACCCTCAGGTTATTTTTCAGAGTCCATAGTCTCTCATGGTTCATCTCCCCCCCAATTACCCTCAACTCCCTTCTCCTCTCCATCTCCC
>PISX010014618.1:0-52437 GCA_004024625.1 Mellivora capensis
TTTTTTTTTTTTTTTTTTCCTGAACTTCTTTTTGCCCCCTTTTTTCCTCCCAGGATATAGGGTCTCTTCTGATTTGGTTAAAGCACATTTTCCTGGGATCTTTGCCACCCTTTTAGTATTTTATTCTCTCCTTCATATATTCTTATCTGGATAAAAAGACAAAGTGGAAAACCCACCACAAAAAAAGAGAACAAGAGGCAGTACCGAAGGTTAGGGACCTAATCAATACAGACATTGGTAGTATGTCATATCTAGAGTTCAGAATGATGATTCTCAAGGTGCTAGCTGGGCTCAAAAAAAGCATGGAAGATATTAGAGAAACCTGTCTGGAGAAATAAAAGACCTTTCTGGAGAAATAAAAGAACTAAAATCTAACCAAGCTGAAATCAAAAAAGCTATTCATGAGATGCAATAAAAAATGGAGTCTCATACTGCTAGGATAAATGAGTCAGAAGAGACAATTAGTGATATAGAAGACCAAATGACAGAGAATAAAGAAGCTGAGCAAAAGAGAGACAAACAACTACTGGACCACGAGGGGAGAATTCGAGAGATAAGTGATACCATAAGATGAAACAACATGAGAATAATTGGGATTCAAGAAGAAGAAGAAAGAGAGAGGGGAGCAGAAGGTATATTGGAGAGAATTATTGTAGAGAATTTCCCTAATATGGAAAAGGAAACAAGCATCAAAATCCAGGAGGTGCAGAGAACCCCCTCAAAATCAATAAGAATAGGTCCACACCCTGTCATCTAATGGTAAAATTTACAAGTCTTAGTGACAAAGAGAAAATCCTGAAAGCAGCCAAGCACAAGAAGTCTGTAACATACAATGACAAAAATATTAGATTGGCAGCAGACTTATTCACAGAGACCTAGCAGGCCAGAAAGAACTGACATGATATATTCAGAACACTAAATGAAAAAAACATGCAGCCAAGAATACTATATCCAGCTAGGCTATCATTGAAAATAGAAAGAGAGATAAAAAGCCTCCAGGACAAACAAAAAATAAAAGAATTTGTAAACACCAAACCAGCTCTACAGGAAATATTTTGAAAGGGGTCGTCTAAGCAAAGAGAGAGCCTAATAGTAGACCAGAAAGGAATAGAGACAATATACAGTAATAGTCACCTTACAGGCAATACAGTGGCACTGAATTCATATCTCTCAGTAGTTACCCTGAATGTAAATGGACTAAATGCCCCAATTAAAAGACACACGGTATCAGAATGAATAAAAAAGAAACAAAACCCATCAATATGCTGTCTACAAGAAACTCATTTTAGACCCAAAGACACCTCCAGATTTAAAGCGAGGTGGTAGAAAACAGTTTACCATCCTAATGGACATCAAAAGAAAGCTGGGGTGGCAATCCTTATATCAGGTCAATTAGATTTTAAGCCAAAGACTATACTAAGAGATGAGAAAGGACACTATATCATACTCAAAGGGTCTGTCCAGTAAGAAGGTCTAACAATTTTAAATACTTATGCCCCTAACATGGGAGCAGCCAACTATATAAACCAATTAATAACAAAATCAAAGAAACACATTGATAATAATACAATAATAGTAGGAGACTTTAACGACCCCCTCACTGAAATGGACAGATCATCCAAGCAAAACAACAACAAGGAAATAAAGGCCTTAAATGACACACTGGACCAGATGGACATCACACATATATTCAGAACATTCCATCCTGAAGCAACAGAATACACTTTCTTTTCTGGTGGACATGGAACATTCTCCAGAATAGATCACATCCTGGGGCACGAATCAGGTCTCAACCAGTATCAAAAGATTGGAATCGTTTCCTGCATATTTTCAGACCACAATGCTCTGAAGCTGGAACTCAGTCACAAGAGGAAATTTGGAAAGAACCCAAATATATGCAGGCTAAAGAGCATGCTTCTACAGAATTAATGGGTTAACCAGGAAATTAAAGAAGAATTGGAAAAAATTCATGGAAATAAATGATAATGAAAACACAATGGTTCAAAAACTGTGGGACACAAGCAAAGGAAGTCGTGAGAGGAAAATATATAGCAGTACAAGCCTTTCTCAAGAAACAAGAAAGGTCTCAAATACACAACCTAAGCCTATACCTAAAGGAGCTGGAGAAAGAACAACAAAGAAAGCCTAAACCCAGCAGGAGAAGAGAAATCATAAAGATCAGAGCAGAAATCAATGAAATAGAAACCAATAATAGAACAAGTCAACGAAACTAGGAGCAGGGTCATTGAAAGAATTAATAAGATTAATAAACTCCTGGACAGACTTATCAAAAAGAAAAGAGAAAAGACCCAAATAAACAAAATCATGAATGAAAGAGGAGAGATCACAACCAACACTAAAGAAATACAAACAATTATAAGAACATATTATGAGCAACTATACACCAGCAAATTTGACAATGTGGAAGAAATGGATGCATTGCTAGAGACATATAAACTACCATAACTGAACCAGGAAGAAATAGAAAACCTGAACAGACCCATAACCAGTAAGGAGATTGAAGCAGTCATCAAAAATCTCCCAACAAACAAGAGCCCAGGGCCAGATGGTTTCCCAGGGGAATTCTACCAAACATTGAAAGAATTAATTCCTATTCTACTGAAACTGTTCCAAAAAATAAAAATGGAAGGAAAACTTCCAAACTCATTTTATGAGGCCAGAATTACCTTGATCCCAAAACCAAAGATCCCATCAAAAAAGAGAATTACAGACCAATATCCTTGATGAACATAGATGTGAAAATTCTCACCAAAATACTAGCCAATAGGATCCAACAGTGCATTAAAAGGATTATTCACCACGACCCAGTGGGATTTATCCCAGGGCTGCAAGGTTGGTTCAACATACACAAATCAATGAATGTGATACATTACATTAATGAAAGAACTAGAACCATATGATACTCTCAATAGATGCTGAAAAAGCATTTGACAAAGTACAGCATCCTTTCCTGATCAAAACTCTTCAAAGTGTAGGGATAGAGGGTACATACCTCAATATCATCAAAGTCATCCTTGGAAAACCAATAGTGAATATCATTCTCAATGGAGAAAAACTGAGAGCTTTTCCGCTAAGGTCAGGAACACGGCAGGGATGTCCATTATCACCACTGCTATTCGGCATAGTACTAGAAGTCCTAGCCTCAGCAATCAGACAACAAAAAGAAATTAAAGGCAACCAAATCGGCGTAGAAGAAGCCAAACTGTCACTCTTTGCAGATGACATGATCCTTTGTGTGGAAAACCCAAAAGACTCCACTCCAAATCTGCTAGAACTTATACAGGAATTCAGTGAAGTGTCAGGATATAAAATCAATCCACAGGGACACCTGGGTGGCTCAGTGGGTTAAAGCCTCTGCCTTCGGCTCAGGTCATGATCCCAGGGTCCTGGGATCGAGCCCCACATCGGGCTCTCTGCTAGGCAGGGAGCCTGCTTCCCTTCCTCTCTCTCTGCCTCTCTCTCTGCCCTCTTGGAATCTCTCTCTCTCTCTGTCAAGTAAATAAATAAAATCTTAAAAAAAAAATCCACAGAAACAGTTGCATTTCTTTACACCAACAACAAGACAGAAGAAAGAGAAATTAAGGAGTCAATTCCATTTACAATTGCACCCAAAACCATAAGATACCTAGGAATAAACCTAACCAAAGAGGCAAAGAATCTGTACTCAGAAAACTATAAAGTACTCATGAGAGAAATTGAGGATGACACAAAGAAATGGAAAGATGTTCCATGCTCATGGATTGGGAGGAACAAATATTGTGAAAATGTCTATGCTACCCAAAGCAATCTACACATTTAATGCAATCCCTATCAAAATCCCATCCATTTTTTTCAAAGAAATGGAACAAATAATCCTAAAATTTATATGGAACCAGAAAAAACCTCCAATAGCCAGAGGAATGTTGAAAAAGAAAGCCAAATTTGGTGGCATCACAATTCCAGACTTCAAGCTCTATTACAAAGCTGTCATCATCAAGACAGTATGGTACTGGCCCAAAAACAGACACATAGATCAATGGAACAGAATAGAGAGCCCAGAAATAGACCCTCAACTCTATGGTTAACTAATCTTCGAAAAGCAGGAAAGAATGTCCAGTGGAAAAAAGACAGCCTCTTCAACAAATGGTGTTGGGAAAATTGGACAGCCACATGCAGGAAAATGAAACTGGACCATTTCCTTACACCACACACGAAAATAGACTTAAAATGGATGGAGGACCTCAATGTGGGAAAGGAATCCATCAAAATCCTTGAGGAGAACACAGGCAGCAACCTCTCCAACCTCAGCCCCAGCAACATCTTCCTAGGAACATCGCCAAAGGCAAGGGAAGCAAGGGCAAAAATGAACTATTGGGATTTCATCAAGATCAAAAGCTTTTGCACAGCAAAGGAAACAGTTAACAAAACCAAAAGACAACTGACAGAATGGGAGAAGATATTTGCAAACGACATATCAGATAAAGGGTTAGTGTCCAAAATCTGTGAAGAACTTATCAAACTCAACACCCAAAGAACAAATAATCCAATCAAGAAGTGGGCAGAGGACATGAACAGACATTTCTGCAAAGAAGACATCCAGATGGCCAACAGACACATGAAAAAGTGCTCCACATCACTCGGCATCAGGGAAATACAAATCAAAAGCACAATGAGATACCACCTCACACCAGTCAGAATGGCTAAAATTAACAAATCAGGAAATGACAAGATGCTGGCAAGGATGCGGAGAAAGGGGAACCCTCCTACACTGTTGGTGGGAATGCAAGCTGTTGCAACTACTCTGGAAAACAACATGGAGTTTCCTCAAAAAGTTGAAAATAGAGCTACCCTACGACCCAGCAATTGCACTACTACGTATTTACCCTAAGGATCAAAAAAGTAGTGATCTGAAGGGCCACGTGCGCCCAGATGTTTTTAGCAGCAATGTCCATAATAGCCAAACTGTGTTAAGAACCTAGATGTCCATCAACAGATGGATGGATAAGAAAGATGTGGTGTATATATATAGATATACAGTGGAATACTATGCAACCATCAAAGGAAATGAAATCTTGCCATTTGTGATTGACGTGGATGGAACTAGAGGGTGTTACACTTAGCGAAATAAGTCACTCAGAGAAAGACAATTATCATATGATCTCCCTGATATTAGGAAGTTGAGAGGCAATGTGGGGGGTTTTGGGGGTACGAAAAGAACAAATGAATCGAGATGGGTTCGGGAGGGAGACAAACCACAAGAGACTCTTAATCTCACAAAACAAACTGAGGGTTGCCAGGGGGAGGGGGTTAGGGAGAGTGTGGTGGGGTATGGACATTGGGGAGGGTATGTGCTATGGTGAGTGCTGTGAAGTATATAAACCTGGCGATTCACAGACCTGTACCCCTGGGGCTAATAATACATTATATGTTAATAAAAAAATAAATTAAAAAAGAAATGAAGAAGTCCTATAATCTTAATCCTTCAGTCATGTGGCCATGAAAGCTTGAAATTAAAATCTGATGTCTGCCACTTGAGGGAAGAAGAGAGCTATTACAAGGGAATATCTGTCAAGAATTTGTAACTGATTGGATAAAAGAAGCAAGGGAGGTTTGAGCATAAAAAGGTTTCCAACCTTGGTGATTATGTAAGTTATATTACTATAAATTCCAGTGGGCATGTCTGAATGAAAACCAGGTGTTGGTATTGGATGGCTAAGATAATGAGATCAGCATTTGGCTTTATTGAGTTTGAAGTTATATAGGCATACAGTACCAGACAGGTGGTTAGAAACTGTGGAATCAAGTCTTGTATCAAAAATGAAGGAAATTAGGGATTATGTAGATACTAGTTGTGTATCAGATACACGTTTCTAAAGGAGATGCAAATAGTAACTGAGGGCCCAGAACCCAATATTTATTGGGGCAGAGGTTAGAAGAAATAGAAATGAAGAACTCGAAGAGAGCTTTGAGGAAAACTCCGGCAAAGTAATACTACTTATATCAGGAGAAGATAAGATTTTTAAGATTATTTTAGCAGCTTTTTCTTTTTTCCATAGTGAGAATTAAGCCTTATACAACATGATTTGAACAACCTTTTTTGTTTGTTTGTTTTCTTAAGAATGGTGCACAGCTAGTATTCTTAATGTATAGCCTAGAAGGCAATTCATTACTTAGAACAGCTACCTTAAGGCATTATTAGTACTTAATTCTTTTTGAACAGAATGCTAATAACTGTGTCAAAATTTGAAATTCTACCAAATTGGTCAAAGAGAATGGCAAATAAAAATATTAAGCCTATAGATTACTTAGTATCATTAGAGTTTCAGTGGAGTGGTAGTAATAGAAATCAAATTAAGGGAGTGTGATATAACAAAAAAGCTTTGTGATAATTTAACAACAAATGCCCCACAGTAGAACAGTTGTTTTGCAATTACTTACTTCTCTTGATGGGATATTTTATAGCTATTAAAATTATGGTTAAGCGAAGTGTTGCTGTGGGAGGAAAGAACCAAAAAATTGTAGGTATGCCACGATTATTACATCCATATAGAAACTAGAAAAAGAGAAGTGGAAGAAGATGATAATAATTCCATTAGAATATTGTAGTTGTGCATAATTTTCCCTGTTTTCCTAATTTTTAGAAATACTGCTTTTGCAATAAAAATGCAGACTTCCACTATATGTTGGGTAACTGAACATAATTTAGAAAAAATAGACTTCCTTGCTATAGATGATGGAATAGCAGGGACTGGATTTGCCCTCTCTAAGAACAAGAAACCAGGCAAATAAGAAACAGTTTTAAGAAACTGTTTTTAGTCACTGGACAATAGGCCGTGTAGGATTATGATCCCTGAAAGAAGGAAAACAAACAAGGTGAGTCCATATAATGTTCTGGCTTCCTCCTTAGGCAGTTTTCAGGGTACAACTCAGTGACAAAGATTTGAAGCAGAGAACGATGGTATCAGGGAGTAAAAGAGACATTCAGGAATTCAGGGAGGACAGGTGATTAGAATTTGTGGAGCAGAATACTGGATAGCAGAGAGCATCAGAGAGAGTGTGTGTGTTTTAGAGATCTACGGGGGGCCCCTTTGAAGTCTTTGGGTTAGTATTAATCTGTGTCCATGGGAGAGGAAACTTTTGAGGTTGGGAAAAGAACCACCAGAAAGCATTAGATCTAACTAACAATCCTGATGTTCACACAGAACTGGGAAAACCATGTTACCTCCATTCAGAGTACAGAGGGCTTTGATAGCATCTTTTTTTTTTTTTTAAGGTTTTATTTATTTGACGAGAGAGAGAGAGAGAGAGAGAGAGAGGGAGGGAGAGAGATCACAAGTAGGCAGAGAGAGAGGGGGAAGCAGGCTCCTCACCGAGCAGAGAGCCCGATGTAGTGCTCTATCCCAGGACCATGAGATCATGACCCGAGCTGAAGGCAGAGGCTTAACTCACTGAGCCACCCAGGCGGCCCCCTTTGATAGCATCTTAAGTGCAAGGAACAGCAAAACAACTAGACAGTGAAGGTTACAGAGAAGTTAACCAAAATATTGAGGTATATGAGAAAAGTAACTTTGGAAAGCCAATAAAGTCTACAACCCGGAGATTGATTCCCTTCAGAAGAAGCAGAAATGTAACTTTTTATTTTTTTTCTTTTCAGATTTATTTAGAGAACACATGTAGGCAGAGTACCAGGCAGAGGGAGAAGGAGAAGCAGGCTCTCTGCTGAGCAGGGAGCCCAAGATGCTGGGCTGGATCCCAGGACCCTAGGATCATGACCTGAGCCAAAGGCAGCCACTTACCTGACTGAGCCACCCAGGCACCTGCAGAAATATAACTTAAAATTGACTTTAAAATAAATTTTTAAGTTCCTCAAAGATAAAAGTTAGTGATGGTATAAGTTGTTCAAAACAACTCTCCCATGGGGGTGAAATAAAATACCACTGAAAGCTTCAAGGAAGTAAAAACAAGTGAGAAATACAAGTAGATCAAGTCTAGGAGAAGGTAAAAATAGAAATAAGCTTAGCACTGAAAGTTGCATTCAACCTGAGGACTTCTGATAATTTAGAAGAAACACCTGAGATGCTTAGCTGGGATTTTTGAAAACCTTAAGAAGCAAGAGACAGATTTCTAAGTGTAGTTCTGCTAAGATGGGGGATGTCTAATAACCCTTCTCTTATTCATCTGCTATCCAGAGGCTTACATTTTTAGAATAGTGGGAAATTAGAAGTAAACCAGCCTTCTTATAGACTTACAGGTTTATAATGACCTGAGTGGTTTGATCTTAAAATCAGGAGATCCTAGACTGGTTAGTGATTTCCTTAAATCTCTTAAATCTCCTTAAAATCAGGAGATCCTAGACTGGTTAGTTTAGCAGAAGAAAACTCAGATCTTTTCTAGAGGAAAATTATCTTTATTCTAGACCTCACAGTATTTCTACCTTAATTATTCAAACACAGGCTTATAGTCTTCTTGAATACAAGTAAAGAAGAACCCATAAGTAGCAGGCAGCACAAATAAGACAACAGAAACAGACATGCAAAGATATAGGATGTTGGAATTATCAGACACAGGCTATTAAACAGCATTGTTTAACATTTGAAGAGTTAAGTCAATCTATAAAATTTCTGCAGAGAACAAGAAACTATAAAAAAAAGACATAGTAATAGGCCTTGAAGTAGAGAAGTAATTTTTAGTGTATAAAAGCAGTTAACCATAAAAGGGAAATTTAAAACTGATAAATTTTAGTACAGTTGAATTAAAAACTTCTCTTCATCAAAACACACTATAGGGCAAAAAGATAAGCCCTAAACTGCTAGAGGATATTTTTACCACATGTAATTTAAAAAAAGGCTCTCCTTCCAAATCAGTAAGAAAAAGCAATTGGCTTTAATAGGCATTTTGCAGAAGAAATTCCAAATAGCCTATAAACATGGAAAGACCTTTAACGTCATTCATAATATGAGAAATTAAAAAATACAGTCTCGACAGTACACCATTATATGCATATAATTGATGGACAGACATTGAGAAGTCAGACAATACCAACTGTGGTGAGTGTCTGGACCAACGGGCGCTCTAAAATTGGTAGTAAATTCTTACTTTGGAAAGCTTTTTGGCATTTTTTGGTAGAGTTGAAAATAAAAATAGTAGTAGCAATTCCACTGCAAGAGACAAAGTAGAGAAATAACCTGTACAAATATACCAAGATATACCAATGAGAATGTTTCTTACAGTTTTTTTTAATTTTTTTATTTAAAAAATTTTTTTTAAATTTATTTATTTGTCAGAGAGAAAGAGAGAGAGCGAGCAAGCACAGGCAGACAGAGTGGCAGGCAGAGGCAGAGGGAGAAGCAGGCTCCCTGCCGAGCAAGGAGCCCAATGTGGGACTCGATCCCAGGACGCTGGGATCATGACCTGAGCCGAAGGCAGCCGCTTAACCAACTGAGCCACCCAGGTGTCCCTCTTATAAAGTTGTTTATACTAAACAGGAAATAGCACCAACATCCAGTGGTAAATAAACTGCACAACAGTTAATAATCTATAGAACTGCATGTAAATTTAAATGATTTAAAAATTAAAAGTAAAAAAACCTTGAATTCCAAAATAATAAAGTCTGATTGTTCTCAAATTAATTTCAGGAGCACAAGATGAATCAAAGAAAAACTATATAAAAATATAGATAGTTTAGTACCATTCATGTAAAGTTCAGAAACAGGTAAAATATAATTGTTGTTTTACAAACTTTACATTTGTTGCATGTAGACCTGTCATGAAAAGTAAGCAAAAATTTATTTCCAAAGTCACTATAATGATTTCATACTTGGGCTGGTAGGTGTTAAGATCAAGGAGAGACATGCTGAGCTACCTGGGAGGTACTAATGTTTTTTATTAAGATGTGTGGTGTTTACACAGATTTTTACTACAAAGTATTGATTACATGTGTTGTATGTACTTTTCCCTTTGTTATTCTACAATAATACATCTCATACAATACATAAGGAAAATATTAGTATCTCAAGTAAATTATGAAAAATATTTAGATACAAATCAAGAACAGATGGCATTAAAAATCAGTTGGAAGCTTTGGAAGTGAATAAGTTATTGAGATAAAAACTCAATATACAGAATAAGCCATAGGCTTGAGACAATTCATGAGGTGAGACTGAGGAATTTATGCAGAAAGAAACACATGAAATTTGCTAGAAAATGTGAAGAGATAGGTAGGGTATATGGGAAAGTAGATGAAAGGGTCTAAACATTAAGGTTACTTTCACTTGCTGAGGAGCTTTCTTATACTGGAAGAAGATAATGGGATACACATTCTAATACACATTCTAATAAACTTAGCTGTTATTGACATTACATTTTAACTGTGTAGGTTCCATACTGGTAACTTAATTTCTATTTTTTGTGTTTTGCTGCAAAATGAAGCACTATGTTTTAAAACTACATCTTTTTCCCTTTCAGAGTAATACTTAAAATCTTATAATGAAAATTACCCAATTTACAGGAATTTTTCATATACTAACTTCAGGGAGAGCTCATCGATCCTTATTAAGAAAAATGGTATCTCTCCTAAGGAGAAGCTTCTTTAAGGTTTTCAAGTCTTGCTGAGCTTCTTGTTTGTCTTAGCTCATGATCTCCTCTTCCAAAGATCTAGCTGATGTTTGCATTACTTAAAAGCATGTTTAAAGCATATATTTTATATGCATTTTCTCCTAAGTTTAAGAACTGTGGCTAGATAATGTCTTGGAAAGATATAAATATATTCTTTATTGAAATGTGACTAATTTTTTTTTTAATGGAAACAGTTGAACCCACTGTGAGCCTGATAAAAGGGCCAGATTCTTTAATTGATGGAGGAAATGAAACTGTAGCAGCCATCTGTATCGCAGCCACTGGAAAACCAGTTGCACATATTGACTGGGAAGGTGATCTTGGTGAAATGGAATCCACTACAACTTCTTTTCCAAATGAAACGGCAACAATTGTCAGCCAGTACAAGCTGTTTCCAACCAGATTTGCTAGAGGAAGGCGGATTACCTGTGTTGTAAAACATCCAGCCTTGGAAAAGGACATCCGATATTCTTTCATATTAGATATACAGTGTAAGTAAACAATAACATTTGCTCTTAAACATTTTATTTTAATTTTCTTCCTGTGACATAATAATATGTCAGACTTGTTAGTTTGAATATCTAATATTCAGATATTCTTACATCTTTTCCTTATTGAAATTTTTTTCCTTAATTTTTAAAAATACCTTCGTGGAAATTTCATTTAATCAGAACATTTCTTATTAGTTTGTGAAGACGGACAGTGACTTTAAAGTTGCTCTCCAACTTAAAATTATTTAGCCTTCTCCTTTTCAGACCTTAAAATAAGCTGGGCTTAAGCAAATTGTGGAAATTTATACCTCAAAATGTGCAGTACTTAGAGGCAAACAACTACTTTGCCAGTTCAATTAATTTCGCTATCACTCATTTTTTTTAATGCTATCCATGATTTTTTTCAGCAAGAATCTTTCATTGTCTAAATGCATAATAATTAGTTTGAAAATCTTTTGTGGGACGCCTGGGTGGCTCAGTTGGTTGGACGACTGCCTTTGGCTCAGGTCATGATCCCGGAGACCCCGGATCGAGTCCCGCATCAGGCTCCCAGCTCCAGGGGCGTCTGCTTCTCCTTCTGACCTTCTCCTCGCTCATGCTCTCTCACTGCCTCTCTCTCAAATAAATAAATAAAATCTTTAAAAAAAAAAAAAAAAAGAAAATCTTTTGTTTTTCCAATACTATTTCTCATCTCATTTTACTGATCATGTTATAAGATCCTCATATAATAAGACAGTATTTTAAAGAAATCATTGGGATAATAACCATTGTAGATACGGTTCAAAGGTTAGCCCATCTTCTATTTTTATTTTTTTGTTAAGGGATGCTCCCTTTTGTGTAAAGTTTGTATGTTTATATACGTATGTGTGTATATTTTTTTCCTGTACATTAGCTCAGTTGTTGAAACATTTTTTGTGTGGCATTTAAAAATATTGAGCAGAATCAAAAGTGATAATGCACGTAACTTAAAACAAGGATAATGAAAATTAATAGGTTTTTAAAAGGAAGTAATACAGTGTTCTTAGTGTTTTATTTTTTGATATGACATATATGGAATTTTAAATTGCACATATTCATTACACTTGATGTAATGGTTTTTAAAGCTAATTGTAAGAATCTTTTTCAACATTTATTGGGTTAAACTCGGGAAGTTACCTTACATGAATGTTACTACCATTTTATTCCTATGTGCAGATACCTTATTTTCACTACTCTGAAAAATCCAATTAAAATTTCTGTTTCCTTTTCCTACCTTACTTTCATATTTCAGAGACTCTTTTAACTTTTTCCTTTTTCTTGTAAAATTCAGATCTCAATTGTAAGTACTATTAATATTTTCCTTATATATATTTTGTCCTTCCTTATATCTAGTAATGACTGAAATTTTCTTCAATTTGTATTGGGTACATTATGCTTTCTTGCTTGTTTGCTTGAATACAGTCCTAAATACATAAAAATACTTCTCTTAATGTAAGATTTATATAATTATGGCTTAGATTTATTGGCTTGCTCCTAAAATGTTCTTAGAGTACTCGTGATTTTTTTCCCTCTTTTTCATTGGGACTTACAAGACATGTAAACAGAGTTTGAGGAGATAAAATCTTATATCCAAAGTTCAGATCTCTAAATTTGGAGGTATTATTTGGGGATACCTTACCTTAGTACCTATTCCCTCCTCCCAATTAAAAGAAATTAAACTCACAGAGCTCTCTATTGTTCTTTCAGCAACAATTTTTAGTACCAATTGTTAGTTACAAAAGTGTTAATTCTTCTTTTAAAAAAAAGTGTTAATTCTTGGTATTTAAGAGGCAGGCATTTCTTTCTTTAAATTACTAAGGTAATTAATTGTACCTTAGTGAAAGTTTAATTTTTTACCACCTTTTTTTGTAAACCTTGACTGATAATAGATCAAGCTTCCCTGACAGAATTAAACTGACCTGGTCTCTCTCTAATTTCCCATCGGGTCATGTACTCTTTATCTAGTTTACTGTGTAACTCACAGGAGAGTCCTCTACCATGCATAAGTGACATTTCCTTGGGGAAGCTTTCGTGACCCCCACCTCATCTGCAGTTAGGCCCTTCTTCTCTATATCATCCTATTCTTTTCCTTCTTGGTTCTCTTAACAGGTTTTAGTTTAATACTTCAAAAATAATCCTCTTATTAAAAACTATTAAAAATAATTTTTTAAAAGATTTTATTTATTTATTTGACAGATAGAGATCACAAGTAGGAAGAGAGGCAGGCACAGAGAGAAGGAAGCAAGCTCCCTGCTGAGCAGAGAGCCCAATGTGGGGTTTGATCCCAGGACCCTGGGATCATGACCTGAGCCGAAGGCAGAGGCTAAACTACTGAGTTACCCAGGCGCCCCTGAAAATAAATTTTATGAAAAAAAAATATTTTTAAAAAAAGGGCTCCTGGGTGGCTCAGTGGGTTAAGGCTCTGCCTTCGGCTCAGGTCATGATCTCAGGGTCCTGGAATCGAGTCCGGCATCAGGCTCTCTGCCCAGCGGGGGAGCCTGTTCCTCCTCTCTCTCTCTGTCTCTCTCTGTCTTCCTCTCTGACTACTTGTGATCTCTCTCTGTCAAATAAATAAATAAAATCTTAAAAAAAAAAAAAAGAACAGTTGAGGCCACAGATAACTTACTTTAGTTGTAATTATAGCCTTAGAAAGTTTGTTGCACATCTCTGCTTACCCATAGAATATTAATTAATTATAATACAGGGAACCTAATCTCTGTAATTGACTTTGTATCTCTTGGGGGATATTTTCTTTCAGATTAGACATTTCTTTAAAGACAGTTTTATATGGTGACTTGGTACTTAAATGCCACGTCTAATCAAATTAAGTAGTATAATGTATTTCCTTTGTTCATTAATCTGCACGTCTCATAATAGGACTCTCCTATTTTGTTTTTGGTGATTATATGTTTGTGAATATCCTTATATTCAGTGTCCATAATAACTAGAACCGTACATGCTATAGTTGCCTAGTGTTTGGGTACTCATTTTCCATTCATGCACTCATTCTTTCAGTCAACTAATAGTTATTAACTGCTGTTTTCCACACTGGTTTTGTATATTGACAGAAGGAAAACGATTTCTGTTCCTTTGAAGTTTAGTCATTATGTTAATGCTTTGTCATTATTTATTGCATTTACCACTAACAAAAGATAATTTGTACTGTTATGCATTTATTTTATAGATGCTCCAGAAGTTTCAGTGACAGGCTATGATGGGAATTGGTTTGTAGGAAGAAAAGGTGTTAATCTCAAGTGTAATGCTGATGCAAATCCACCGCCCTTCAAATCTGTGTGGAGCAGGTAATAATGTCAGATACTTCTAAAGGGAAATTATTTAAAAGTGGAAAGTATTAAGTGCATATTTAAAGTTGTTTTTTTTTTTAATCAGTGTAATACATGATGATAGTAATGGTTGGAAATTAAATTAAGGGTTTCTGAGTGTTCTCTGTCCCACCTCTCCCCTACTTTCCTACCCCTGCAGTTCTTTTTAGCCATTTAGCAATTCCTCCCGGTGGTTACCATTGTTGGTCTTAAATTGCTACTACTTAATACTATCTATTGACTTCTGTTGTGATGGATGAAAATTTAACTTTGTATCTACCCCTTCACACACAAAGGTATCCATATATATATATATTCCTACCTTCTTGAATCCCAATGAAATTAAGCCACTTTTAGTTAAACTTCGTAATCATTGTTTGCTTCCCTATGACACGTATTATTTACTGACCGTAGTATACTAGAGTTCTGTTTTCTTTTGTCTAAGATCTTTGTTTTCCCTGAAGCTAATAATTCTTAGCCTCAAAAAAGATCCTTAATTCTCTTTATCTGTGACCTTTCAAACTGTTACACTAAGGTTTTCATTTGTATTTCCCAGTATTTGGAGCCCCCCTTTAGTCTTAGGACTTGTATCTGTCACCTGTGTATAATTTTGTCATTTTTTTGATCATTTCCTCTCCTTTTTTTAATTGGCTCTTACTAGACCTCCTATTTATTATATATTAAACATCCTTTCTTATTTTTCAAAGTTTTTTGTTTTGTTTTTCCTAGGAAATTTCCTTGATTTTTTTTTTTTTTCCTGTTGACTTAATTGATTTAAAACATTTTGGGGGCATATTTTAAATTTCTTTTTTCTTAAGATTTATTTATTTGAGGGATGGGGGACAAGGGAGGAGGGAGCAGAAGGAGAGAGAGAGAGAGAGAGAGAGAGAGAGAGAGGAAGTCCTGGCAGGGATGGCCTGAGCCAAAATTAAGAGTTGGCAACTTAACTAATTGAGCCACCCAGGTGCCTCTATACTTTTAATTTCTAAGAGCATTTTCTTATTTCTCTTTCATTTCATTGCATTTTTTCTTATTGTGTGGATGTAATGTCTTGTTTCTTCCTAGAAACACAATTTTTTTAAAGATTGTAATTAATAATTTGACAGACAGAGATCACAGGTAGGCAGAGAGAGAGGAGGAAGCAGGCTCCCCGCTGAGCAGACAGCCCGATGCAGGGCTCGATCCCAGGACCCTGGGATCATGACCTGAGCCAAAGGCAGAGGCTTTAACCCACCTAGCCACCCAGGCGCCCATAGAAACACAATATTAAAGTTATTTCCTCTAAAGAGAGTTTTTACTGCTTCTTACTTGTTTTGTCTTTTTTTTCCTTTGTTTTTTCATTTCGTAGATATTCCTTAATTTCTCAGTTACCCAGTCATTTCACAGTGATGATTTGAAATACTAAAATGTATTAAAATTCTCAGTAGAAACTCTGTCTTTATAGTGGGGATTAATCATTAGTAGATACAGTTAGAGTGAGCAGGTAAAGAGTTATTTCCTTGGGGAAGCTTCAGATGTCACTCAGGAAGAGTGGAAGTCTTTTTTGGTGGCCATTCAGTTTATTTATTGGATTAACCTTCATCTTCTTTATAAAACATAAATGCCTAGTGTCTGTACAGAGTTGAGAGGAGTCTATTTTTTCAACTTTCAACTAATGTCCATAATTTTAGCCCTCTGCTTCACTCTGGCTTTCTGTATTAGTACAGTGAGTCAAACTCCAGATCTTGGATTCCTTGGACCAAATTGGCTGCATTCCTATTCATATGCCTCTTAGAAGCACTTCTTCAGCCCAAAGTGGAGCTTTTCATCCTTGGCACTGTTGACAAGTTGAGCTGGATAAATCATTGTTGTGGGAGGCAGTCATATGAATTGCAGGATGTTTAGTAGCATCCCTGGCCTTATACCCCATTGTGGAAACCAAAAATGTCTCCAGACTTGCCAGTTGTCGCCTGGAAACAAAATCACTCTTGATTGAGAAACAGTGGCTCAAAGCATATATTGTTTCCTCCATCTGTTTTCTGTCTTCTAGAAGTTGAAACGTCTGATGAATTCTTCCTCCTTTTCTCTTTCTTCCTGTGGGTTTTTAATACCTTTCATTTCCTTCACTTTTGTTTTGTGGGATTTTGTGGGAGCGAGGAAACTATTTGGTCAATCTGTTGTCTTTAAACAAAAATACAGGTTTTGTTTTGTTTTGTTTTAATTTACATTTTCTTAAAAGTGGGAAGCAGTCATTGGTTAAGATGTGGGATAGGTTATGTCTAAAAGTCATACAATTCCAAGTTCTCTTCCTAGTACCTGTACTTGGAGATGTCTTTTGAGTAAGACCTTTGTTTCCTCACTGATAATAGTACATCATAAGAGTTGTAAGGGTAGAGACAATTAACATAAACCAGCTAACATAGGTAAAGAGTATAGAAGGTGCTTAACATGTCATTTGGTGTGAGTTTAATGTGATATTTAGAATTTTTTTGACCGTGGCTTATTTGAACAAGCAATTTTAAAGAATTATAAGCCATTTTTTTTAATGTCTCAAAATTAAAGGGATTAGAATTTGGGCCTCAAAGTGCAGAGAGATAATTGGTATTTATATACTCCATATTCATTCTCATCTTCCTAGAAGTTCACCTTTTGAAAGTCAGTGCTTATACAAATGTTCTTTTCAAAGTTTTTGTAGAAGGAGTTTGGGTGTTTTTGTTTTTTAAAACCATGTGAGGGGCGCCTGGGTGGCTCAGTGGGTTAAAGCCTCTGCCTTTGGCTCAGGTCATGATCCCAGAGTCCTGGGATCGAGCCCCACATCGGGCTCTCTGCGCGACAGGCAGCCTGCTTCCCTTCCTCTCTCTCTGGCTGCCTCTCTACCTACCTGTGAGCTCTGTCTGTCAAAAAAATAAAATAAAAAATCTTAAAAAAAAAAAAGTGAGAATATTACCTTTTTTATCAATACTAAATTGAAGTTCCTGCACTGTAAAAGATTTTATTGACTGTTCATCTACCTACTACTGTTGGATTTGCAGAACAAAATGATTCCTCCTATTGTCCAGTGTTTTGTTTCTTTCTACCTGTTTATTATTTTTTGTTCTTATTCTCTTCGTAATTAGTTGTCAGTTTTCTGTGTACTTAGATCATCAAAAGCGAAGGCAATATCTTATTTACTTCTGTAGCTCAGCAACACCAGCAGAGTGGAGTATGGTTAATATTAAGCTCCTGGCAATTAAGTAATGGACGGTTGAGTGAATGAATAAATGAACCTTTTGAAAATCTGCTTAGATCAAACTATAATAATTGAGTGCTTAGTTTATTTGATTTCTTGTTCTCTTAAAAAATAACTCATGGACTTTAAAAATAACCTCAAAATAAATACTTCTTGATGTGTTTTTTGGTACCCTAAGGTTGGCAGTATGATGTAAAACAGTATACTTAGTTCCATTGCAATAAATAGCTTTAGAATTGTCATAGTGAGATTTTATTCCTATTGTGGTATATAGTAATGCATACACTAGATAAGATCTTTTAGCCAAATTAGTATAGACACCATTTTTAAAAAGTTTTTATTGATGCCAGATTGTACCTTGGTTTTTACTGTCACAGATTCCCACTTTACAAATGAGATTATTTTATAAGCAGACCCTTTATTTTTCTAGTAACCTCCACTTTATTTTTTTTATTAACATATAATGTATTATTTGCCCCAGGGGTACAGGTCTGTGAATCATCAGGCTTACACGTTTCACAGCACTCACCATAGCACATACCCTCCCCAGTGTCCATAATCCAGCCACCCTATCCCTACCCCTTCAGCCCCCAGGAACCCTCAGTTTGTTTCATGAGATTGGGTCTCTATGGTTTGTCTCCCTCCTGCTCCCAATCTTATTTCATTTTTTCCTTCCTTACTCTGTACAACCCCCCCACCCTGCCTCTCAGAGTCCTCATATCAGAGAGATCATATGAAAATTGTCTGATTGACTTATTTTGCTCAGCATAATACCCTGTAGTTCCATCCACGTCGTTACAAATAGCAAGATTTCATTTCTTGATGACTGCATAGTATTCCATTGTGTATATATACCACCTCTTCTTTATCCATTCATCTGTTGATGATCTACGTTCTTTCCATAAGTTTGGCTATTAGGGACATTGCTGCTATAAACATTGGGGTTCATGTGGCCCTTCGGATCACTACATTTGTATCTTTGGGGGTAAATACCCAGCAGTACGATTGCTGATTCATAGGGTGGCTCTATTTTCAACTTTCTGAGGAGCCTCCATACTGTTCCAGAGTGACTGTACCAGCTTGCACTTCCACCAGCAGTGTAGGAGGGTTCCCCTTTCTCTGTATCCTCGCCAACATCTGTCGTTTTCTGACATGTTAATTTTAGCCAGTCTGACTGGTGTGAGGTGGTATCTCATTGTGCTTTTGATTTTTATTTCCCTGATGCCAAGTGATGTGGAGCACTTTTTCATGTGTCTGTTGGCCATCTGGATGTCTTCTTTGCAGAAATGTCTGTTCATGTCTTCTGCCCATTTCTTGATTGGATTATTTATTCTTTAGGTGTTGAGTTTGATAAGTTCTTTATAGATTTTGGATACTATAGCCCCTTATCTTATACGTCATTAAGCAGACCCTTTCTGATGCTTTAGAAACTAACCATCTTTCAATGAGGTATGGTATAGATTTGCTCAGTATGAAGTGATATTCTTTAAATATGTAACAGAAGGTGCTTAAACATTATCATGTACTTAAATGGCTTTTATCTTAAATTTTCTTAAGAAATTTATAGATATATCATGACTAAATCTGTTCACTGAGAATTATTTTTAATTCTTTTGATACTGTAGGTCTTCAAATAATATATTTTTCTAATTTTCCAGTTTTCCTTTCTAGTTTTCTGAATATAATTCTTTAAAATCATCTAATTTTTTTCTTTCCTTCCCTCTCATTCTAATATGTTGGCCTGCTTGCACTTAAGTCAGTTGCTATTTTGAAAGAGTGGATATTCTTAATGGATTTTAACAGTAACTTTATTGAAATAAAAATTCATATCTTTATCCATTTCATAGTGAATTTTATCTAAAGAATACCAGTTCTTTCACTAACATCTCAACAATATAATATCTTATTTTATTTAAATAGCTTTGTCTGTGAATAAAGTTTAAAGATATTTAAAATAATTTCATGCTTTTTAAAATCTAGGTTGGATGGACAATGGCCTGATGGTTTATTGGCTTCAGACAATACTCTTCATTTTGTCCATCCATTGACTTTCAATTATTCTGGTGTTTATGTCTGTAAAGTGACCAATTCCCTTGGTCAAAGAAGTGATCAAAAGGTCATCTACATTTCAGGTAAGTTACTATCTACTTGCAAAATGAGTTACTTAAATTCTTCCTGTAACAATAGTCATAATAACACTATGTTCTAGTTGGTAATTTGTATTTGCTAATATACAGATTCCTCACTTTGAGGTTTTCCAAATAATCAAAAAAACATATTTATAATAAAGTAATCCTAAATGAACTACATATGTAAAGGGACATTACTTTAAAGAAATGTCAAAATGTCTATGCAGCAAGTTTATATACATTTTAAGATCTTTGTTTATAATTAATTTTTCAGTTACATAGTATCAAGTGTTCTTTTATAGGTAGTGGTGTGTACTATTCTAGGTTCTCTCATTTTTAAACCCAAGAACAAATACTGGCTTTGTGTGTGTGTGTGTGTGTGTGTTTGTTTGGTTTTTTTGTTTTTTGTTTTTTGGTTTTTTTTTTTTGGTGGCTGCTCTGGACACAGGTGTTTCACAAATAAAATGGGTTATTGACTTTAATGATCTGGCCTATTAAATAACAGTTTGTCACTCAATATGGAACTATATCATATTGAGTTAGAGTGAAGTAGGAATGCTACTAAAAGCATACTAATGAAATAAAATTTAAGATGTCATTTGTCATTGTCAATCCTTAAGCCACTAAGAACTTAGATTTTTCACATTCCATTTGTTTTACTATGGATATTTTTGTTAATTAGAGTATATAAATTCGGGTACTCACAAAATACATTTAGAGCTAAAAGTATATTTTTTCATGGGTGTGGCTATAACTATTAAAACTATCAATGTAAAAATTATCAAAGATTATCAATGTAATGCTCATTTATAAAAATTATATAAAATATTTTGAGCATCTACTTACTACAAGAATATAGCAGTCTTCATGTCTAAACAATGGCAAATTAAAGCAAGAAGGAAGAGAACCCTAAGAAAAGCAGGTTTGTATGGCAATTATGTAATTACCTAAAACTGAGTAGTTAGATTTTTAGAGAAATTTTAAGCTTGTTTTGATGTTATATTATTTGTCTTTGTATGATCACTCAATCTGAGAACAGTCCCCCATATTATTTTCTCATGGCATTTCTCAAAGTTTGTAGTTGTATACTTACTTGTGTACTTATTATCTATCCATCTTCATAGTTAAGCAGTTTGTGTTTGCTTCATTTATCATTGAATACTCAGCACTTAGTTAGTGCCTGGTACATGATGGGGATGATGCAAATATATTTTTTCATGACTCTCACAAGAAGCTTAGAGCTGTGTACATCCCTAGCTAGCCCTTTCTGCCAGTATCAGTGCTTTGGTGGAAATCAGAATGAGATTAAATATTAGTTTATTAGTCTCCCTTTCTTCCATTAAGGACATCTCCCTTTCCTTTTCCTTTCCTTCTTGGATCTTAAAGCTACAGGGAATGCATAATTAGAATGTAGTTACCTAAGGACTGCTTCCTTTTTGTTTCTGTTGTACAAAATTTGGTGTGGCATATTACGTCTAAATCTCAGGCTCAGTGTATTATTATGTAATCATTTTTTTAAATACCAAGAATCAATTTGGGCATTCTTATATATACTGATTCTGTTGATGATATCCTGAGTTTATTACATCTTTTGGCATTCTGGATCCATTTCCCAGTACTTTCGACTTCTATGTCCAGCTGCCTATTAAAATCACTAATTCTGTGTAGAGGTGTAATAAGCATGTATGGCTTAACATTCAAAACTGAGGTCCTCATTTTTCTTCTGCCCCTTGCACCACACCTCTTCCGCCAACAGTTTCCCTCTTTTCTATCACTGGTAATCCATCCTTATATTTGCTCAGGGTTTAATCCTTGATGCTTATTCTTGATTTCACTTGTTCTCTCAGACCCCACTCATCCCATCAGCAAATCCATGGCATCTCTTCCATTACGTTACGTGTAAAACCTTCCTATTTTTCCGCTTCTTCTGTGAGTATTCTGACACAGGCCACCAGCAATCCTTATAGAAGAGCCATTTAACCTTCCTACTTTTAATTTATCCTCAAAAGAGCAGCCAGAATGATCCTTATAAAGGGCATGTCAGATCATGTCACTTCTTTCCTGCAAGCCTTTCATGAACTTCTTATGTGACCCATAATGAAAACCAATTTTTGCAATGACTTATAAGGGTCTTTACATGTTCTGGTCCTAGATGATCTCATCTCTTACTATATTTTTTGCTCACTTGGCCTTGTTGCTGGCTTCCTTACTGTTCTTTGAACATAACAAGAACATTGCTACCTCAGAGTCCTTGACTTGCTGTTTCTCCAGCTGGAAAGCTCTTCAGATATCCTTCTAGTGCTTTCTCTCACTTCCTTTACGTCTTTGCTCAAGTTTCACCTTCATGACTATAATTAAAATTGGAAATTGAAACTACTCTTCTCACCCCTTTACTTCTTTCTGTCTCCTCTGCTTTATTTTTCTCTACACATTTTATTTATATTTTTCTGTTTTTACATCCACTGGAACCTAAGTCCTTTCATCTGCTTTAATCACTACTGTATTTCTTCCATCTGCAGTAATGTTTGGCATGTGAAAGGTGTTCAGTAAGCTCTTCTTGCATGAATGAAAAAGTTGAGAAGAAAACAATCGGGAAAGAATTAAGAATCCAGAATGTGCTTTATATCGCTTTATTTTCTTTGACAAGGGAAATAACATAACATTGGTGGTAAACTTCACACATTTTTTGATCAACCTCTATTAAGTCCTAAAGGAGATGAAATAAAATTTTCATTAAATTTTATTTACTGATAAAATTTTATTTACTGATAACTGGTGAAAAAATCAGTTAATTACTGCTAAGTACTTCAGAAATATAGCATTATATGAGATGATTTTAAGTAATCATTAGATTTAGACTTTATGTTTCTATCCAGCATCTTTAATATTTAATACAGTACACTATGTTGAGTTTAGTTATCGCCCCTGAGAGCTTTCTGGAGGACATTAAATATCCTAGATATAATGTTGCCTTTCCAAAATGTCTAGTAAATCCTAGTAGGCTTTTATCAGAATGAAAGGCCGTGATTCACCTAGAGTACACAATCAAGCTGTTGCTCTTTTTTATTGTAAATTATTTGTACCTTTTTTTCTCTAGAGAAAATTTTTTACCTCAGTATTAAAATTGATATATAAAAATTTAGAAAATGATTCTTTAAAATACTTCTAAAATGAATGCATCTTATGACTGGAAACTAAAAGATCTACTCAGAGCAGAGTAGAATTAGCAGCTCTCTTTGAGGAAAATTGTAATTTTATTCTACATTTTTTCCACATTGGTAAGTGTAAGATTTTGAACAAAAGGTGATTGATCCAAGATTGCAATATTCAACTTCAATTACTACTCAGGGAGATACAGTGAATCTTTGTCCAATACTAAATGATGTTGCAAATTGTGTTTTTCTAATTGTTTTTGGCATGTTTTTCTCTGATATTTTGTACTTTTCTTTGAGAGTAGAGGAACATATTTTTATATATCATGTAAATTCTCCCATGCCTGAAACTCAAGTATATTCCTATGCAAATCTTGAATTTTGAAACCTATTGATTTAGGAATTAGGTGTAATATCTGGTGTAAGAATCCACATATAATTAGCAATCTTTAAACTTTAAAATTCATAGATTTTGATTGTGTAAACAATTCTTATATAGTCTAAAAGAAAAAGAAGTTAAATTCATGTAATTTTTTTGATATATTGGGCTAAAATACACCTTATAGCTAACGAAGCCTTACTGGACTATTTGTTTTCCTGTTTGGCAGAACTCGTGAATTTGGGGGGGAAAAAATCATCTTCATTTGTAGAGAACTCAAAGTCTCTACTAGTTCATCACATTCATTATATACTCATTTATCACACATTCTGCAAATAATATCAAAACACAATGAAGAAATAAGGAATGCTGTGGGGAAGGATTTTAAATTATGATAAATAAGTAGCTATTAGTGATTACAAAATAGTCCATTTGATTCCTTATGCAAATTTTAACTCTCAGTGTAATTATTTTGGAGCAGGGCAAGAATTCAAAAACATGAATAAATGTCTTGTGTGCATTGTTTTATATATTTCCATTGCTTAAAATACAGAATAACTATTAACAATAGTTCCTCTTTCATGGAATCATGTTAATAATGAGGCTGTGCTATTTTTCTTTTTAAGATTTTTTTTTTTTTAATTTATTTGACAGAGATCACAAGTAGGCAGAGAGGCAGGCAGAGAGAGAGGAAGGGAAGCAGGTTCCCCACTGAGCAGAGAGCCCGATGCGGGCCTCAATCCCAGGACCCTGGGATCATGACCTGAGCTGAAGGCAGAGGCTTTACCCCACTGAGCCACCTAGGCGCCCGAGGCTGTGCTATCTTTATCTGGTTGAGAAGAGGATGGCAGATTAAAAAATTTCTAGAACCACTGACAAATAAGTTTTTAAAATAGGGGTTTTTTGTTTGGTTGGTTGGGTTTTTTTGGTTACTTTCTTCTTTTTTAGTTAGATTTTTCTGAAAGCTGTATTAAATCTGAGATAATTAGGGGCCATCCATCTGTGTTTACATAAAGAACATTGCAAGTAGAATAAAAAAATACCAATGTTTGTTTTTGTTTTTGTTTTTGTTTTAAGGGATACTTGGTTATGTATCTTATACTTGGTGAGAGTTCAGGTGCATGCATTGCTCTGAGAAAAATAGCATTTCATTAAGAGCTATCAAAAAGTCTTAAAATCTTACATGCACAAAAATGTGTGAATTACAAATAATTATTAGGTGATTTGTACTTACATTTAAACATGCTGATGCCAGTTTATTGTAATATTTTTTTCTTTGGAAATCATTATAAAGATGACATTTAGTATTTAAAACTTTTCCATTAGTCCCACCACCTCAGAAAATACATGAGTTATCTGACAGATGATTACTTTTTAATTTATTTAATATCCTGGTTCTCTGAAGTTGCCCTATATGATAGGCTTTACTATTTTATACTAGAAATCATCCTACAATTCCACAATTTTTTTAAGGTTAAATTTGTTCAGCTAGTCAATAATACGTTCTTACAAATTAAAACTCTTCCTTGAGTCACTTACATATAATATGATAACTAATATTCACTTCAAAGTACTTGGCAGAATTGCCTGTTATATTGGTTTAAATTCATAGGAAAACAGTTATACTGTACTTGTTAAATTTTATATTGTACTTGCTAAATTTTTACCACATTCTGTACATATGGCATTCCGTGATGAAACCTGTTTCAGTAAGTATTTTTCTTTAGCTTGTAATTTTAGAATAACTTACCCCATGTAGCTTTAGTATTTTTCTAACAATCATTTTTAAAAGCTCTATCAGTACCACTCATTTAAAAATTAATTATAGGAGATTACCATTCGGGTCATTTATTTTTATCAAAGAAGAAATTCAAGATTTTTTAACTCATCCTTTCTTCAAACTCTAGCATTTTGTGTAACATGACCTACAAATACCACTTAATTGATTATTAACCAATCTTTAATTTTTACTATTTATGTTTAGTTGCTTTTTAATATTAATAGCTATTTACTCTGTAATCTAATGGCAATACACAGGATCATTTGCATCTAATATAAGTATTATTAGAATGTTCTCTCTAAAATATTAGCTGTTCTTTGAGACTCCATACTAAAGCAATGTGACACTAAATTTGCAGATATGGTTGAAATTCTTCCAGTTTCCTAAAGGTTCCGAAATCTTACCCATGGGATATAGACATGGTGATGACATTTTTATAACACTTGGTAACATGTTTTTACTGTCTTTGTCTGTTAGTGTCATTTGATAATATAGCCCATTTGGCTAACACAGTTTAAACATATGCTTTTTATTTTCAAATTACCTAATAATGGTATATACTACATATGTCCTTTCTAAAAATTGAAGAGTTCTCTTTACTTAAGGAAAATATTTTTGAGAGAATTATTAAACCAACAGCTTATACTATGGCCACTTAACAAGAATCTATAGTTTTTCATTCTTTTCTTAAAAAAGTAAATGAAATTAGGTAAAGATGGATCTTAAGAAAACATACCTTAATTTTTTTTTTTATTCTTCCATTTTATTTCTTTGTTCTTCTGGCTAAGAAAATGTTTGGATTACTTAATCTTTTTTTGTGATAATTCTTAAGCCAGCTGTATATAGGACACTTAAGTAATTTCATTAAACAAAAAAAGAAGAAGAAAAAAAAAGTACTCCTTGACATTTAATACCATGCTTAAACTTGGAATAGAATAATTTAGGATTTACACCATAGGTAATTTTTCATTCCTTTTACTTCTTTGTTAACTGGCTAAATGTCAGTTTTATTATTTTTTAAAAGTACATAAGTACCACTACATTCTGATCTTAAGAATGAAAAACTATTGTTACTATGGATATATATTCATTAACTGTGCTGTCTTTTCAACTTGCTGCTGAGTCAGCCTGCATTGACATTCTTTGCCTTTCTGTGTCTTGTCTATCTTTACTGTTTCCATTAGATCCTCCTACTACTACCACCCTTCAGCCTACAATTCAGTGGCATCCCTCAACAGCTGACATCGAGGATCTAGCAACAGAACCAAAAAAATTGCCCTTCCCATTGTCAACTTTGGCAACAATTAAGGATGACACAATTGGCACAATCATTGCTAGTGTAGTGGGTGGGGCTCTCTTCATAGTGCTTGTAAGTGTTTTGGCTGGAATATTCTGCTATAGGAGAAGACGGACGTTTCGTGGAGACTACTTTGCCAAGAACTACATTCCACCATCAGATATGCAAAAAGAATCACAAATAGATGTTCTTCAACAAGATGAGCTTGATTCTTACCCAGACAGTGTGAAAAAAGAAAACAAAAATCCAGTGAACAATCTAATACGGAAAGACTATTTAGAAGAGCCTGAAAAAACGCAGTGGAACAATGTAGAAAATCTCAGTAGGTTTGAAAGACCAATGGATTATTATGAAGATCTAAAAATGGGAATGAAGTT
This sequence comes from Mellivora capensis, assembly GCA_004024625.1. Lineage (NCBI taxonomy): Eukaryota > Metazoa > Chordata > Mammalia > Carnivora > Mustelidae > Mellivora > Mellivora capensis. The sequence continues at coordinate 26,769 of PISX010014618.1, forward strand.
CGTCAGCGATGAACATTATGACGACAATGAAGATGACTTAGTTTCACACGTAGATGGTTCGGTAATTTCCAGGAGGGAGTGGTATGTTTAGCAACCACTATATGTGACTTACCTATGTACAATGTTTCATTCATACTAGTTGATCATTTTCAGATTGTTCATACTTTTTCTTGAGGAAGAATAAGCTTTTTCAACTTGATTTTCAAGCTTTTTATATTCTAATTTGACAAATGAAAATGTAAAATCTGGGTTAAATGTATCTGAGCTGCTTTACAATTTTTTTTTCAATGCTGTACTACTGTCAAGATTTAAATTTTAATGCAGAGTACTTTATTGGTCTGAGGCACACAGGTAAGAAGAAATGTCAACCTTAAATGTATGACTTTTTTTGGTACAAAAATTTAAAAAAAAAAAAAAAGGAAACTACCTTGGCATTGTGTATTAAATGTTTACCTAAGACTATAATCTCAAGTATAATGTTTGTTAAACATATACCTCTCAAAATTTATCACCACTAAATGATACTACATCAAAATTGACTATAAAACTAATTCAAGAAATGTTTATATATATTTTTAGTATACAAAAAAAATATTCAGCCTGATGAAACACCTTTGCTTTTCAAACATTATTTTCTAAGTTTCTACACAAATGGAATCTTTACCTCTGCATTTTAATGAGCCTTGCCATAATTACTGTAGAGTGGCTTTTCAAAGATATTTTGTTGCACTAAAACTGTGGTAGTAAACTCAGTGAACATGATGTGTGAAAGAACATAATTAGCTGGTCAGTATTTTTGTCCAAAATACATATAAGAGTTACAATAAAAACATGCCTTTTAAACATAATTATTACAATTTTTCTTATCTCTGGAGGACAATTCTTATATGTTGAATGAACATGGATTTTCGTATGTTAAGTGGCATAGTTTTGTTTGAATGCTTTATGTCCTAAATATAAGAATAATAACGAAAAGATGGTACGCAGTTAAATATAGTTCAGATAGGGCATTTCAGTATATGGAACAACGTGGGTAAGCTAGCATTGGAGTACTGGTTTTCAGAAATGAGACATGTCAACCAAGAATCTATACAAAGAATTTTTTAGCCCATCTTATTTTAGTCATCTAATATTGATGTTGTTCAAACAGGTAAATATATAGAAAAATTAGAATAAACTTGTACATTTGAGGTTTAATGAGAAAAATCTGATTATAGAACCAGTCACTAACGCTTGCTGATGGATATTGGCAAACCATCCCCCTTTTCCTCCTAAATGTATGTATTTGTTTCAAGGTTTTTGTTTTTCCAATTAAAACTGGAAACATCATAAGATTTTTTGTTTTGTTTTTGTTTTTTGCATAATTCATTAAGTATATTCTTTCCAGAAATCATGTATCTTTTGAAAAAGAAATGTTATCTAAATCTTCAAATGTGGATCATCTTCTTTGTGAGGTAATTATAAATTGCTTCTACAGTGGAGTCCTATAAAATTGTAATAATGACAACTATTTTGAAGCCCAAAGAATATGTTTTTTCTGTTGATGATTGATTTGAAAAAGGACTGTGTAGAATTGCCTTAGGTATTTTGCCAGGGAACTGAAGTGGAAGTTAGTAGGAAAATCATAAATAAATTATTTTGTTAAAAAAAGGCAAAGTAGGTACTTTTTTTTTTTAACCCCCCAACCATCCAAATCCTGGTGATTCTCATCAAATCTGAAGGAATGTTTTATAAGGCAGAGTTCTAACATGTTCATAGAATTTTGCAAGTAGTCAAGGCCTTATTCTAAACTATTATAGCATAATTTCCTTTCTTTGAACTAGCAATATTTTGTGGGAATTAGGAACTTATTTTCTCTTCCTAAACATTCACACACTTAGTCTAAAAACTATAATATCAGCTAAGGATACAGGTAAGCTCACTGATACATTGTTAAGAATATCTGACTTTAATATACTTAACCACTGATATACAAATATTAACTCTTTGTTCCAAGTCATTGGAAGGAAATTTTATTGGTAATACTCTGTGATTGAAATAGACTTTATGTTTTAATTTAAATCTAGCACTGATATGGCCACAAGAAAGATGGATCTAAAATTCTCACCATGGAAGATGTAAATTTGTGGCTTTTTGTTCACAATTTCATCTTTAGAACAATGGTTTGAAATACTATATGAATCTGAGCAGGATAATCTGTTTAAATCTCAACTTGAATATTATGTGAAGGAAATCAGCAATATATTTTAAGAACTGCATTTCAAAAATATAAATACTTAGTGATTAAGACCCTCCTTTATATTGTGGCCATTATGTGTTCAGGGTGGGCTTTTTTTGGTCTGTTTGTTTTGTTTTGTTTTTTGATAGGAGAGGGCAACATGCAAAATCCAAGTGTGTTTTTGATACATTCTGTATCCCTAAACTAAATCATTTGGCAAGCTAAAAGATTTCAAAATCTTAAGAATCTGATACTACTTAAGACTTTTTGAAATATTGCACTGCTGATTATTAGAAGTTTTTTTACTGTACATAGAGACTTATTTGTGAACATGAATAGTCATTAAACATTTCTGTTAATTTTTTAATATCAATGATATACACAGCTAATTGATAGATACATATGAAAAACCTTTTCTTTTTCTGGAAAAAATGGAAGAATGTTTTATTTTGACCATGTTTTTATTTGTTTTTTCTTTGAACTGGCTTTTTGTTTTTGTATTCACTTTAGGGTTTTCTGTCACACTGGTTAAAATATTTCAGTAATGCAGGGATGATGAATGCAACTTTTATTTTCTCCTGCCATTTTGATTAAAATACATTAAAACTTTAATAGGCTAAGGGTTAACTTTGAAAGTGACATTTGAGGAATACATTATAGTTGAAATATTTAGTATTTTACCATGTGCCTAAAAGGTTTCTATTTGATAAGTCTAACATTTAAAGAAACCAGTAAGGTTTTTCAGTAGAAAGTATTGCTTCTGATAGCCATATATAGGAACGTTTTCTAAAGATAACCCTAGCTAAATGTTTAGCAGAAGGGCTTGTAGGAAGTACGATGTATGAGTGCAAAAATTGAGATAAATATAACAATTTTATATGTGAAAACATCTGATTTGAGTTTGACCTTTGTTTTTGATAAATAGTAAAGGTATATGAACAAGAAGTTAAGAATGTGTGGAAGTAATCAGTATAAAATATAAGAGAGGAAGAAACGGTATGCATATTGACTTTTTAATTCTAATAGAGGAATGATATACAAATTTAATTGTTCTTTCTGTTTACTTGTTAATTGGAAATGTATTATCCATAAGAAGATCCTTTTTCAATTTTTTGGTGTATTGGGTTTGGATTTAACTTTAATTTGTACCAGTGGTATTTTTTACCAAGTTATTTATCAGGTGGTAGCCCTAATAGCCATGCAACAAATCTTTAAATAAAAGCTTTTAAAAAATTCTTTAGAGGCATATTTCTATAACAAGCCTATGTCTCTGTATTACCTTCTTTGTACTCGTTATGTCATTTGATGGAGAGAGAGAGAGAGAGAGAGAGTGTGTGTGTGTGTGTGTGTGTGTGTGTGTATTGTATATATAACCTAGTTCTTATATTTTAATTAAGTTTTTGTGGGAATTTGAAATCTATTTTATTTCTCTTCCCAAGTAAGACAATATCAGGTTAAGGATACAGTTAAATAAAGTTTGAGAGAGCACCTAAGTTTGTAGGTTAGCTATTATAGAATTTGGTTTTAATTGACCATTTAATTCCTTTTTCCTATCTACACATTAAGAATAACATTATCCACAATCATTAATTACCTGTTTCTCTAGACTGAGCAGTTAAAACAAATTTTGAATGTTTTTGCTGTTGTGAGTTTGACATAAGTTAAATCATATATATTGGCTTTCATTTGGATGAACATATTTCGTGAGATTTTTGTAAGTTGGCATTTAGTGTTTTCACTTATAAACATAATAGCTTTCATTATAAATGCCATTGTTAATCACCTCCCTGTTTTCTATCTCTGATGTTTAAAATTATACTGGTTTTCCTAAACTTTAAATTATCTTAATGCAAGTAGCAGTGTTTCTTGGTTTGTTTTTATTTTTAAATAGCATACAGTTTGACTGGATTAAGTTTGGTTTCCCTCTTGTTATACCAATGAAAATTCATGCATTGAAAGAATCTCTAGAATAGTGTACATGGCATATCACCTTTTCTATGTTCTAAAAAATGCTTTCTTTTTAATATTTGTTTTCTCCTGTTCCAGTAATCTGCAAGTGTTTTTTTGTTTTGTTTTGTTTTGTTTTGTTTGCCACCTATTTACTTTGAGTTGAGTAGTGATAGGTTTGCTTACAAAAGCTTTTGCTGTTTATATCCACAGGGGTCATTTTCTTGAACCATGATGATAGGTTATTTTACCATGTTCCTTTCAATTTATGAGGATAAAACTTGATTCAATTTTGGGTTGTACTAGTTCTCTTATCTTTTCTGCTGCTGTTCTGGCTGGATGTTATAGGTGAAGCAGAGTGAAGTGAGTTTAGTAGGATAACTTCAAAATATTTGAGAGAATAAGTCAAGACCCCATTTCCTTACATGTATAATATTTCTATAAAGATATGATATCTAATTTCACAGTTTAATTTATGAGAAATATCTCAGGAAATACCTAGTCTTGAAGGGACAGTCTGATCTTAAAGCCAGAGGTAGTTAGATCTAGAAGACTGGCCTCCCTTTTTAAGAAAACATTGTATTATGGGAAATTATACAAAAGTAGCATAGAATAATGAACCCTCATGTACCAGCTTCAGTTATCCATTCATGGTCAATCTTGTTTCGTTTAAACTCCTACCCACATAATCCCTCCTGCCATAAATATAGCAGCATACAGCTGTAAAAGAGAAGGAATATTTAGGAAAAGTAACTACAGATTTATTATTACACAAAAAATTAATTTGCAGTTTCATTTAGTATCTAAATGTGCCTTCATTATTGGTATTGTCTTCATTCTACCAGTTCTTTGCAGGAATGACATCTACTGGGAATAAATGCTTACTAATAAATAACATGGATTAGCACTGATACCCTCATTTGGTCTATGTGTCAGATGTTCATCTGTCACCCAGGGTACCTATCTTGTGCCTCCTTTACATTCTTGACCTCTATTTAAATTGAGGCTGGTTACTAGTTCATTCACCTGAGCTCTCATATATCATAGTGGGTCACAATATGCTGACTGTGCCGAGAGGGAACAACCAAGTGTTTATTTGATTATGTTCTGGAACTATCCCACTCCACGCTTCCCACAGGGGTTTGTGGGTGTCTTGTGTAGCAGGTGAACTCCTGACATTCAGACGATGTGGGGCAACCAGTGCCAGTCCACATATTATGTTACTAGTACAACATTTATTTTGTAATTATCACTTACCCAAAAAAAGGGATAAGATAAATGATGACAATCCCTATGTTGGAAAATATATATGTATGGATTCTGTGACCCCACTCTGGGGATTTTGCTCTCTGTGGTGAGGATAAGGATGATATAAAATTCACCCTTGCATTCTTGGCACTGAGCATGTGCCTGACACATACTAGGTTACTCTTGAGAATTTGTTGAATGAGATGCTGACAACACTGTTCTGAGCCAAAGAGAGGACTTTTATTAAAAAGTAGATAAATATCTAGATGGATATAAAGAACTAGATGTATTGGAAAGGTAAGCATTAAAGGAGGCTATTGAAAAATAAAAATGAGATATATTTATGGGGAAAATTGGTAATACAGTGATAGGTATTATGGGGGTAAATAGAAGTTGAGATAAGTTTGTAGATAATTCATATTAATGTATGAATCGTGATTACAGCACTGAAGTTTTGATGAAGGGAATAAAAAAGTGAATGTTTCATTTAATTATTATGACCTAGTGTTTGAATAGAAGTGTGAAAAGGGCTTGTAGATTTCTATACTCACCCATTTTAAGTCGTTTTAGCTAATTGCTCTATTTTATTGTATAGAATAGTATTTTTTTCAAATCTTGCAAGATGTGAATTAGGTGAGCAAATGTTTGAATAGCTTTCACATATTTTTTATTCATATGTATCAGTAATAAAGACAAACTTAAATTCAGTTTAGTAGTTATATGTATTTTTTCAAAAAGTAATGAAATTTCTTATATCTGTATGGTTTCTTTTGGTATGATGTGTTAACAGATTTTTTAACATTTTCCCTTAAGGCTAAGGCATAGGCATGATATCTCTGGTTATGGGCAGTAAGGTTTTGTTGTATTGGGGAATGCTATTTTTTTGTTGTTTTTGTAGATGAGTTTCCAATATAATATATCCAAAATAGGTGCCATGGTAATAGGAAGCTATTCTTTTGATACACATACACCAATCCTTTAATGCCAAATATTTTAACACTTTTGCCTTGTTTTCTGCTGATTGTAAGCGTATCTTTAAGATTTAGTATGCCATTTCCTTGGGTGATAGCAGTGTTGCTTTATGTCAGTCAGTAAATTAGCTGAATGTTTAAGAATGCCAGATTTTTATACGTTTGCTTACTTTTTTTCCTATTTTGTTGTAATATATAGAGTCTGTGTAGATTATGTGGGCAAATGTGGAGGAGACAGTGTTGGAACTAAATTCTCAGTTTTCATTAAAATTCTTTGACTTGAATGCAAGAAATTTCTGCCCTTCCTTTGCACTTATTATTAGTAGAATAATAAGATGTAAATATGAAATATATCCCATATATGTATTTAATGTAGTCAATTTACCTATATAGAATATCCTATTGATAAATGGGTTCATACCTAGTTTTCCTTTCTGTTACTCTTTACAGCTCTTGCTATACTTTTCTGATACTAAGAAGAGGTGTACAAAAATAAATATGAATATAGAATGAATGGAACTCAGTGAAATAAATATGTCCAATTAAGATAGAAGGAAGAGTTAAGGTCTATGCACAGTCAACTCTCAGTTACAGAGTCCTAGAGCTAGGAGTTATAAGGCTAATGGGACAGAAGTAGATAAATAGACTATAACTTAAATGTTTAAAAATAGTATCTATTGGACTTGAGAATTACTTAAGGGTATGAAAAATAGTGTATAGAGTTTGGAATTACTTTAGGATATGAAAAGTCTGTGATTATGTTTTATTATATAACCACTACCAAATTTAATATCTTTGCGAAGATTAACTGTAAGGTTTTCTTGGAGGTGTGCTGTTTGATGAAGAATGTATAACGATCTATACATTGAAAATCTATATTCAAAGAGTAACCCGAGTTTTCCAAAAATAACTTTGAAAGTATTATTATAAATATGGTATTAACTTTGTCCTTACCATCAAGATAACCCTCAAGTTTGAATTCCATACACTTGGGCAAAAATGATAGGGCTGCTTTTTATCCTTTAGCAAAATGAAGATTTCCTTTAAAGGAAAACCTTTAGAATAACTAGTGTGACATAAGTAGCATACCTGACACATGGGGATTTTTTATTTGTGCCACTGACAATGTGTATGGCCTTGGGCAGGTAACTTTGGGCACAGTAATCTTAATAGGTTTCAGTTGACCTATTGTTAAAGACTGAATACAGAGATATAATTTATGCAGTGGGAAAAGTGATAATATAGAGTAGAAATTATTCCTAGGTCATTCCAAGTCTTTAAACATTTACAAGAGCAGAATAATATTTGACTGGCTTGGATTTCAGACCTTTTCTCATGTAGCACATATTCAAATGGAAATAGTGGGAATTAGAAAAATGAGCAATAATGGGAAGATAAATTAGGCATGTATTAGCAAATAAGGGTAAGGTTTCGCATGAGTAAGCTGGTTATATTGTTTAAAATAATTGTCTTATCTGAGGACATCTGGGTGGCTCAGTCAGTTAAGCATCCGGCTCTTGATCTCAACTCAGGTCTTGATCTCAGAGTCATAAGTTCAAGCCCTGCATTGAGCTCTACTCTATAGAACCTACTTTAACAACAACAAAAAATTGTATATCTTAATATTTTTAGATTCTAATCAGCATTTGAAAAGTTAATGAAATGGGTTACTTAGATTGGTATAAGGTTCTTAGTGTAGAATGAGACTAACAAAATGACTTATTAATAAAGGGATTGATAGTTTTCTAAAGAAATTTTTATAATTGAGAAGAAAGTAAGGCTTTTTTTTAAAAGCAAACATCTTATGACTCACATTTTAATAGAAACAGTTGGAAAATACTTCTAAATATGTAATATATGGAAATACTTATGATAATTAAGTTGATGAAACATATTTCAAAACTGATAGCACTTTAATTTCCTTTAAATTTGCCATGTCTGGTTCTAGCAGTCATTGCAATTATTTAGAAGTTTATATGAATGTCCATTTAAGTGAAAGCTAAGAGTTCTTCATTTCCAAGTAGGGGACCAAAAAGGGACTCTACATTAGATATTGCAAAAACCATTTTCTCCCAACAAGGACATAATGGTGAGGGCTTCAAGCCTACCCCAGCTAGGTTTATGTTACTCTTTGTTCTTTAATACTAGTTGATTGAAAGAGCTTGGGCAGAATATTTAACTTTAGAACCGCAGTATTTTCATTTTTACAATATTATCTTAAACATTTTTCTTATTGGTTAAAAAGATAAAACAAAACTGTGTATATCGATGGTACTTGGTAGTTACTCAAAAAGTTTGATGTCGCCTAAATTAACAAAGTAATATTTACATGTAAGGGTTGATTGTATTGTCATACCCATAATAGTTACATTTGAAAGCACATAGTTTACTAAAACAAATAGTTTTAGTAAATTCCCTTATTTGGATGTTCATAAAGTAGAGTGACTTCAGGATTGTATGAGGTGATAATTGCTAAAAATTGATAAATTCGTTTTTAAAATACTTTCTTAACAAAATTTATGGTACAGGCTAGGAAAGAGAAATTGGTATTTAGAAATTAGTGTGTTTACAGCCAAGGGATGGGGAAGATGTTTTCATTTAATTGTGTAGTAAAGACACTCTCTTCAGTGGATTTTGTATTAAATGTTTATGAGTTAAGGGAAAATTATCAGCAACAGTGCTGTTTTTAGAATACCTCTATTTAAAGACATACAGTGTTTAATTTTCAATGTTCTTATTAGATCTGGGATATTTTTTATGTCTTTGGTTTGCCTCTTCTTGAAACCCTTTGGTTTCCTTAATAGAATTTCTCTTATGTTCTAATAGAATCAAAATGGTAAATATATATTGTTGGTTAATTGAGAATAATGAAAAAAATTATTTTTTAAAGTAGGAATTTAAAATAGTTTTCATCCTTTTCTCTATCTTCTCTCCTCCAGACATTCCTTGTCCATAGAAAATAGATACACTTGTTGATGTCTGACTGGGGATATTATTTTCATAACTTGAAAAAAAACAAAGCTAAAGTGCTAAGGTGACATCCTGCAAGGAAGAACGGTGTTAGTGTAATCCTACGAAAAATAATGAATCAAATTGGAGGTTCTCAAATCTTACTGTTGGATAACATGTTACAATCAGTCCTTGAACATTTTAGAAATTAGGGTATGGAAACTCAAGAACTCTTTTTTAAAAAATTGTTTGAAAAGCCCAATTTTTGTTGCTTTACAGATGTCCCATTTAAGCAGACCTCTTCCATAGCCGTAGCTGGAGCTGTAATTGGAGCTGTCCTTGCTCTTTTCATCATTGCTGTCTTTGTGACTGTCCTGCTGACTCCTCGAAAAAAGAGACCATCCTATCTTGACAAAGTGTACGTAACTTTTTTGCTTGTGTTCAACATTCACTGTAAGTCAGTCTTTATCTTTACAGCTGCTTATAGCTGTGAAATGTCTGAGGGATGGGAATAAAGATACTGTTAGATCTTTGTGAGACGACCATGGTTTCATCAGAATGTGTCAAGGTAAATAGTGTCAAGGGGTTGTTGTTGGAGACAAATATATTAGACACCTTTTTAACGTACAAATTTATTGGACATCTTTCTAAATGATAACGTAATGGCACTTTTTTTTGTCCTGCCTTATGAATAAAAATGCAGGTCTTTGATGAGTTACGGTTGAAAGAGAGATTCAAAATATCTTAAGTTTAACTCCTCCAGATTGTATATGCCAGTCTTATGTATAGCTAGGTCTTACTCTGAACTGCCAAGAAGTATCAAATATGTCTAGTTTTAAGGCTCTTTTCCTTAAATATTTTTGGTTTTGGTGAGTTACAAAATGTGCAACTTTTTTATTTAAAGAGAAAGCAATATTTTGGGCCTAGTCATTGAGCTAGAATGTTAAAGCATAAATTGCACTTCACCCTAGAATCAAAAGAACAATGTCCCAATTCACTGAATTCCATCAACAGCTTTTGTTGCTTCATCTGTGAAATGTAAATAATATTTTCCTCTTTACCTTCCATGGTTGTGATGAGTAGAATAAGATGATGTTGATGAACTGTGACTTTTATACAGATGGCATTATTTCTTACATAGTTATTAATATTTTTATATTTGGACATGAGGTTATCTCTCAGAGAATGTATTTCTTCTGTCTTCATAAGTTCTTTGTATGTGACTCTACCTCTCTAATCTGACCAGGTATAGCATAGATCTTCTTAAAGACAACTGAGTGTTAGTCTCAGCTCTATCATGATCAAATTAGTGATATGATCCTGAACAAGTCAGATCGCCTCTATGGGCCTCAGTTTTCTCACCCAAATGACTGATGGCACCTTGGAGCTATAAATTTGCTATGATTTTCATTAGATGAAAGGAAATAATTACTTTCAAAGGACTGCAAATTACCTTTTCAGTGCAACACCTGTAACACTGATTCTTTAATATTTATAGTTTTAATATTTATGGTTACAATTATGCTTACAGTTCTTTACTATTTCAAGAGTAGCATGTGGTTAACTTCATTTTAGTTTCCAAGTTATCTCAGGCATTTCTATAATTTCAAAAACATAATTTACTAGTAAGCTGAATAATTAACATCCATGTAACCATTTTATTTGTCGTTTGAGTTCTGTTCATTTGAAATTATTATTTCATGCCCACATTGAGAAGTTATTAGACCACAGAGAATTTGTAATTACTTTGGCCTTTATAGATTTCATTCTTTTTATTTTTTAATATAGGTAACATTTTTGTTTGATTTAGTCATCACATGAATTGAAAATTAGTTATCTGTGAACTTCAAAAGTATAAGAATATATTAAAAATTGTTCTCGGGGCGCCTGGGTGGCTCAGTGGGCTAAGCCTCTGCCTTCGGCTCAGGTCATGATCCCAGGACCTGGGATCGAGCCCCGCATCGGGCTCTCTGCTCAGCAGGGAGCCTGCTTCCTCCTCTCTCTGCCTATCTCTCTGCCTACTTGTGATCTCTATCTGTCAGATAAATAAATAAAATCTTTTTTTTAATTGTTCTCTAAAATGCAGAGAGCTACAAGATATACTTAATTTTGTTTTTATTATAACAATACTTAAGTACATGAAAGTGTAGGTTTTTTAAAAGTTTATTAGGTTATTTTGGCAAAAATAAATGTATTCCTTGAGGATGTAATGGTCTCTTTGTTTATTTCAGGTGACAAGATTTATAATGGTCTTTAGATTGAAAAATCTTAATTTGCATGATAGATATTCTAAGTGTAATCGTGGGTTTTGAAAATTAGTTTTGGAAGTATTTCCAAAATATAGTATAATTTTTTTCATTGTCATTTTAAGATACAGTTTTTTAAATTACTTTTATGACACTTTGCCTTCCATTGCACACATTTGACTAAAATGATGGTAGGCATAGTCTGATGGAAAAATGTATATTTATTGAATTTACTGAAGTAAATTGGTTACTTGCTTAATTTTCAGAAACATGCTTTCATTTGAGTTACTTCTTTAAATGAATCAATTAGATTGGTTTTAAACATTGGAAATTTTAAACCAATTGGTTATTTAAAACCAATTGGGACCCCCTCCCCAATCTATGATAGGTTAGTGGAAATAAAAGAACTGAATTAAGCATGTGCACTAATATAAATATTAGTGTGAGGAAAGTATCCATAAAACTTGAGAACCTTGATTGTTTTCCCCCTTCTTCCTGCCCCCCCCCTTTTTTTTCTAAATGTTGCAATCACATTTATTAACCTTTTTAATGCAGGATCGACCTTCCACCCACACATAAACCACCTCCCATGTATGAAGAACGATCTCCCCCCTTGCCTCAAAAAGACCTTCTATATCAGGTATGTGTTCATGATTGTACTTAAAATGAAATAAAAAATATGAGGCAATGCATATTATTTGGGTATTATTTAGTCATTATACATTAAATGTTGCATAATAACACATAATCATTTCTCTGAAACATTTAAAGGATCAAACTGTTCACAAATTAATAAGAAAAGATGTGAAGCCAGAGTGGATAGGACAAATCACCACTGTATTAGGAGTAGAAATTTTTACTAAAAGCTTATGGCCAAAGACTTACTGTTAACACAGTTTTTTTGACATACAGAATCGCTGTAAAATATGCATTTTTATATAAAAGAAAAATTGAATGCCTTTGGTAGGGTATGATGAAGAGCTTTTTCTCCTTGGAGTATGTATTTTTGTTTCTTTTCAGTATACTCAAGGTCTAAATTTTAGCATTCCTTTATTTAGCAATGAAAGGTTTATATTCCAATTTAAAATTCTGAGTATGAATATTAGTCCCCATATTACATTTATGATAATTTAACATTTTCTTCTGGAATCAGTTTATAATAACTCATATGAAAGTATCTATTAAATGCTTTTATCTTATGTTCTATATCTACATTAATATGCTCTCCTTGGGAAAGTTGAATCCATCAGAATATTTGAATACTTTTATTCTTAGCATTAGTAGTTTTGATTTTGTTTTTTTCCTCTCACATCCATGTACCTTTTGGGGTTTTAACCCTGTACTGGGGTTTTGTTTTTGTTTTTGCCTGTAGAATATTCTATAATATTTTCCTCCAAAGACATGTTTTGTGTCTTCAGCTCAAATAAGGCAAATTATTTGTCCACAAATTAATTTAATTTGGTGGAAAAACTCCAAGGGAATATATGTGTTAAGATTTTGTCAGCTTCTGTATCTTAGTTCACCAGATAGTCAGTCTCCTGCCTGAGCAGGGGGTGGAAAGGAACATTCATTGGCAGGGGTCACTGGCTCTGTTGTCTTACAGAAGATGGTGTCTGAGGGGTGAAGAAATGCCATCTTTTCAGACTCCTTGTTTTCACAGAAAGAGTGTAGCCTCACATCCCTCTTGGCAAATAAATGAACTTGACAAGTAGTGTGAAATGTCAACAAAATATTTAGCTAGAGCTACTGTTAACTGCTGCAGAAAGAAAGCTGTCTTCTCCCTCCACAAAGCTAGTAATTAATCAGAGAATTTCTAGATTGGGTTTTGGGAATTTTCTTAGAATGTTGTTGATAATTTTCTAGGATGACCCTAACTGCATATAATTTCATTCCTGTCTGTAAAATCAATTGATTATATAACTTACTGTTTAATATCTTCAAATTAAATATTTATAAAAGCTTATGGATTGGAGAAAAATTATTTGGTTTTGATCATGTGTCCTTGGTTTTAGTTTAAAAAATATGATTGCTATATGTGTATTTGCTACCAAAAAAACACAAAAGGAAGATCTTTCTTGGATGATTTGAGTTGACAGTGCTAGAAACTATAATTTTTAGAATCCTTGGAGTTAGGGAAGTCTTCCGGGCTTTTGGAGGTAGGAGTTATAGATACATCGATGCAATGACTCAGTTGTTGATTAGAGTAATTTGATTTGTAGTAAATTGCATACTCAAAAGCATAAACCTGGGTGGAAATGAAGAGCCATGTAGAAAAGTAATGGAACATTTAAAAAGAAAATTGATAGGATAGTACCCTCAATGAATAACAAACATTGGACTTTGGGAATCAGAGACAATTTAGTAACATTGTGACTTTTTCCTCACCTTGAAATTAAGCAGGTGAAAAATATGATTTTTTTTCTCTCTTATAGCTTTACAAATAGTTTTATAAAATACTGCTGAGGGTTAACTATTTGCTGTCATTTTGCTTGAGAGAATAAGAACTTGAGTTGGAAATGAAATAACTCCTAATTCTATAAATTATAGAATTATTAAATTATTTGTATTCTTTTAAGAATAAGTTAGGCTATGGGTACCTGGGTAGCTCAGTCATTTAAGCACCTGCCTGTTAATTTAGGCTCAGGTTATGATCTCAGGGTCATGATCTCAGGGTCTTGAGATCAAGACCCACTTCCAGCTCTGTCCTGGGCATGGAACCTGCTTAAAATTCTCTCTTTCCCTCGCTCACCCCCACCACCAGCTGCATGAGCACATTTTTGCACATGCCATCTACCCCCGCCCCCCAAAATAAAGAATAAATTAAAATCATTACCGATCAGTAAGAATTTATTATGATTCATCCATTATATGTCGTGTTAATTATGGATGTTTGTGTTTTAATTAATGTTGTGATCTCAAAATGTAAAGTACATAGAACTTTGTCTAGGTTACTAAGAAATATGTAAGTGTGTTATTACTATCTGATTAGTTTCATGCAATGACAGCATGTTGTAATACTAAATGCCTTTGTAATGTTCCACTTCACTAGATAACTTTTCACCTTTAAAGTGATGTGGTAATTCCTGCTTGAAGTCATTGACCTAGGTAACTATGTCACTAGGCCACGCTCCCAAATGCTTCCATGACTTTAAGGAAGAGTCCAACTTCTACTCATCACTATTCTATTCTTGGGAAGCCTCAGAAAGAAGCATTTCCTCACTACCCAAATTTGTCTACCTTGTGTAACTGTTGCTTTTGTGGGAATGGTGCCAACACTCATCCCTGAGAAGTTCTGTTCTCAGTGTAAATTAAGACAATGAGGCCTGGTATTGTAAAGAGGCAGTTTCCTTGAGTGGTAGCTATCACCGTATTGCAGAGACAATGCATGGAAGCATGCATAAGTATGAGGGAAAGAAAAAGGAATGTTTTGCCTGAAGGCAAAGATTAATTAAGAAATACCACCAGCTTGTTACGTGTTAGGTAATAATCCCACAAAAGTTGAGTCTTCATTTAGGAAACAAATACTAACTAATGACATTAAATGTATTTTACCTTTTGTTATGTTGTATTAACATTGTATAGGTAATCCGTAAGTATATTCTTAGAACAACAGAAAAACTAGAAACTACAGATATTTAGTCAACTGTGAAAAGTCCCTTTTCATAATTACATCACAAAATATATAATTTCCTTCTCCAGTGATCACCACTGTTAACGAATTTAAATATTCTCCCACACTTTTTTCCATGAATTTACTTTTATGTGTATATCATCCATATTTACATCTACAAATATATTTTTAACACAGATGTGATCATAGAATACATATTGTTCTAGGAATTGCTTTCCCACTCTAATATAGACCAGTATTTTTCAGATTGACCAATGTTGCTAACAGTTTAGTGTTTTGTTTTTTTTTTAATCTCATCCAGCTTCAAATCCAGCATGAAGTTCTGAACACTGTTATAAAATTTATTTATATTAAAATTTTGGACAACAATTTCCATTCTATGAATAATGCTATATTTTAGCCTTGTATTGGGAGAGTTGAATACTCTGATATGAAAAAATATTTCCCAAATCAACTAAAATAATCAAGGGATCATTTTCAGGAAGAATATACATAACATAGAGTTTGAGTTCTGATATGGGAAAAAATCTGGATGTAAATGTATATCTTTTAGAATACTCTGGTTCAACTGAAAATAGCATTTATTCTTCAAAAGTCAGGTCTAGTAAATTCCATGAAGTAGATACTGTTACTTGACTTTACTGAGGATCATAGCAGGAATTTCAGTCAAGCACTAATACTGTAGGGAGTGTGGCTCTTGAAGTTATTTACACAATGCTGACATATTATTAGAAGCTTTCTAATCTGGATGGGCCCAATGTGATCACAAGAGTCTTTAAATGTGGAAGCAGGAGGTAGTCTGTGTCAGAGCGCTGAGATGTGGGAAAGGATTGGTGGTGACCAGTTATGAAGACGGAAGGAAGGCACATACTAAGGAATGCAGGTAGCCTCTGGAAGCAAAAAAAATTCTCTTCTAGAGACTTAGGAAGGGGTGTAGCCTTGCTATCACCTTAGTTTCAGCCTAGTAAGACTTATATAAAACTTCTGACCTCCAGAACTATAAGATAATAAATTTGTGTTGTTTGAAGCAAAAAAAAAAAAAGCTTTCTAATCTCTTGAAATATCATGAGGGTTTTTTTTTCCCCTCCTTGGTAACCACATTTGCAGAAGTAACCATTATGTCAGTTGATTTTTGGTAATTTTTAAAATTTTTAACAACCGTGTAAGTGTATGAACAGTATTTCAGGTATTGGAGTACACAGATCAGTTTTCATGATTTCAGACACTTGTTTATGTACATGTGTATGTGTGTAGTAATATTCTGTGTGATTAGATGGGATATATGCATAAAGTGCTCGTGTGACTGAATTCCAAGCTAAACTTAGCTGCCTTTTTTGTGGAACTCCATTTTTACATAAAAGAATGACTAACAAACTATGCCATTTAGGCTTGAGTAATTTTGCATTTTCTCACAAATCAATGAACTGAACCTATCACTCAAGGCAAATAACTAATAGTATTTGTTGCCAATGAAAAATTAAGAGTCCAAATAAAAATTATAATTTCTATAAAACCTGTAACTGTGATCATGGGATTGACATTGGTGAGGAAATTATTGAATTTTATTTATATGTGTGTGTGTGTATGTGTGTGTGTGTGTATGTATATATGTGTGTGTGTATAGAATTACAGAAAGTACCAGTGTTTGGAATGTCTGCATAACTTAGTGAACTAATGATTGCCAAATGACTAATAATGTACACTGTTATAATGACGCATGGGTAAAATATCCATTCAAAGTATAAGATGAATGTATGGATTTTCATGTAAGAGAGTATGAAAAGTTCATTGGTATGTTTTCAGATGGCAACTAGCACTTAACCCTAAGAAACTTCCACTTGTTAAGTTTTGGTATAGTAGCAAGGAGAATTTTCTCAGTTGTCTGAAAGCAGTATTAAAGTCTCTCTCCCTTTTCTAGCAATGTATCTCTGTGAGGCCATTTTTTCTTCATGTATTCCAACCAAACAACCTGTTGCAACAGATTGAATGATGTAGCAGATATGAAAATCAAGCTTACTTCTTTTGACTCAGATATTAAAAGGATTTTGCAAAACTGTTAAAAAAATAATGCCACTCTTCTCACCAATCCTTATTTTGGAAAACATGGTTATTTTTTTCATGTAAAAGGTGATGCTTGTATCATATTATCCTGTTTATATGAATGAAATATTTTAAAATTTTCTTAGTTTTAATGTTTAATATGATAAATATAAGTAGTTACTAAGGTAGTTAAGTAGTTAAGGTAGTTACTACCCATGTAAATGAAATTTACATGGTTCTGAAAATTTTAAAGTATAAAGGAATCCTGATGCCCCATTTCTGAGAACCTCTGCTGTAGACCTTAAGCTTTAGGCATGAAGGCAAGGATCATGTCTCCCTTGCTTAGTTCTGTAGTCTCAGGGCACAACACTTTGCTTAGCACATTGTAGTTACCCAATAAAAAATTTTTGAATGCAAAAGTGAAAAAAGAATCAAACCCCCATCTTTGTATTCTTTTCAGTCTGTGATCATGTTTACATTGTTTATTCTAGAATATCTGTCCCAGATACACAGCTATGTTTCAGTATATTTAATGTCCATTTATCTAATATCGGTGTCAGATATCAATATATCGTGGATGAAAAAGAACAAAGGGAACCAAGAGACTGTATAGCAATATTCTAAAATATTAACAATGATTATATATTCAACTTCTCTGTGAATATTGTTCTATGTTGTATTTTTTCTGTACTTTCTAATTTTTCTACAGGGCTTTTACTCCTGTCTGTCAGTGACTTTATAGCGTAAGAAAACAGAGATCAGTTGAAAACCTGAATACTGGACTGGAATATTGTTATCAGTCATATTAATTATGGCAATACTTCAACAGAATTTACTATCTGGGAAAGTTAAGATTTTCCCCCAATAATTCATTATGGTATATCACATTCTTTAGTAAATTTTTGTAAATGCTTGTGCAGAGTGTTGTAAAGGGAGAGTGTTTTTACATATTCTTTTGAGTAGATAATACATACAAAACAATATGAAAAGGTGTTTTCTAAAGCTTCCCTCCCATTCCCATCCCTATTTACCCTATAGCGAGCATCTCCTACAGAAAATCACTTTTATGAATTTCTTGTTTGTCTTAATATGGTTTATTTAAGCATAGGAAGGAAACAGTACACACCCATCTTATTTTTTCTTGTGTAAAATATAACTGTAGATACCGTTAAATGTTTTACCATTCCTCCTAAGACTGAAGATCTTTTTTTAATGGGATGCAGAGCATTTGCATTCTAATGTCTACAGAAGATTCTAATATGCATATATTACATAGTTTATAATGTCAAAATATTTTAACAAACCAATAATGCTGCAGTGAATAACTTTATGTGTATGATATTTTGCTTCTATGCAGGTATAATCTTCAGTATAAATTTTTAGATTTGCTCTTGCTATATCAAATAGTAAATGTGTTTATACTTTTGATAGATCCTGTCAAATTGTCCTCTATAAATATTGCACTGTTTTGCACTCCTATGAGTAATGCTTGAAAGTGTCCTAACAGCATGTGTGTTCCACTTGAGTATTGGTAATCTAATAGGTTAAAAAAGGGTGTGCATATAAAATTCTAATTTTTCAATCTCATTAGTAGTGAGTTTTAGCATCTTTTCAAGTGTCTAATAGGCCATTTTTTCCTGTAACTCTCATTCTTGTGTGTGCTTATTTATTGGACAAAATTATGATCATTTAAGCATTTAATAAGTAGATAATGAAACTTTTTTAATTCCAGTGTGAATTATATATACATTGCTTCTTGGTATCCAAATTTGTGGTACAAAAAGTTCAGTAAGGTGAATCTTATATTTCCATTGACATATTATAAGATAAAAATGAAATGCTGTTATGACTGGGCTCAAATGTTTTTGAACTCTGATTTTATTTTACTTATTTATTTTTTATTGTTATGTGAGTCCCCATGTGTATCATTAGTTTTTGATGCAGTGTTCCAAGATTCATTGTTTATGCACCACACCCAGTGCTTCATTTAATATGTGCCCGGGTCAACCCATTCCGCTCCCCAACCCCCTCCCCTCTAAAACCCTCAGTTTGTTTCTCAAAGTCCACAGTCCCTCATAGTCTCCCCCTCCGATTTCCCCCAACTCTCTTCTCCTCTCCATCTCCCAGTATCCTCCATGTTATTCCTTATGCTCCACCAGTAAGGGAAACCATATGATAATTGACTCTCTCTGCTTGGCTTATTTCACTCAGCATAATCTCCTACAGTCCCATCCATGTTGATACAAAAGTTGGGTATTCATCCTTTCTGATGGCTGAGTAATACTCCATTGTATATATGGACCACATCTTCTTTATCCATTCCTCTGTTGAAGGGCATCTTGGCTCTTTCCACCATTTGGCTATTGTGGACATTGCTGCTATGAACATTGGGGTGCATATGGCCCTTCTTTTCACTACATCTGTATCTTTGGAGTAAATACCCAGTAGTGCAATTGCAAAATCATAGGGTAGCTCTATTTTTAATTTTTTGAGGATTAACAATTTCTAGAATTGGAGATATGTCCTCCAGATATCTTAATTGTTACCAATCATGCCATATTTTATTCTTGAACCTGCCCACCTACTAGTACTGTGTAGTTTTACACATTTGCATTATTTCCTTTCAAAACTCATCTTTCAGACACATCACTACCATTTTCCAATAATATTTTTTAGATAAGCTGCTTTTGTTAATTATCATCAGTGTTCTGGTTTTCTCCCAGGATCTGTATATTTTACCGTCTATCCAGATACTAACAGTAGTTATAGGCTTTGCAGTCAGGGAGAAGGGAGAGAGAAAGAGGACAGAAGAAATAACATTTTTCATCCAAATTAGAGAAAACTATGTGACTGAACGGATTATTTTCAAGTAAATGAATATGGAGTATTTCTAGCATGGTTTTGCCCTCAATTGGCAAAAAAACATTTGCATCTTACATATTGCCTCCAATTAATAGTGGCAATTATTGAGACAAGTAGTCAAAGAATTATGGGGCCTTGTTCTGGTCTATTGGGTGGGAGGGAGTTTTGTGATCAATAAAACTTGGAAGAAACCATGATTTAGAAACTAATAATATATTCAAATGAAATATAGGTGCAATATTTGAAGTATAAAGAAGTATAAAGGAGTGGTATCTTTACTAAAAGCTCTTGCTAATCAATCTGATAAATGCAAAAAAGATAAATCTAAGGTTTTATATGGATTAATAAATTACCATAGTTTACATCCATAGAAAATAGAACATGATAAATTACCATAGGTTACATCCTTAGAAAATAGAAAATGTTAGAACATGCCTGACACATAAAAAGCACTATGTGTTTGCTGTTATTATTATTAAAAAGTAAACTATATAATTCTTAATAAAAATATTAAAAGAGACCAAGCAGTGAAATTATTTTAGAAGAATAAAACTGATAGTACTTTGATTCATGAAAATTCAGCATATATTTCCTTTGGAAATTATTGATACTTTTATTATAAATTTTGTAGTGCTTGAAATGAAATTAAAAGGTATGGTATTTACTTTTTTGATTCAGAATTCTATTTTATTTTTTCTCCATTCATTTATCAAACCAGTATTCCCTGAATATTTCTTATGTGCCAGTACTGGGGATACATAGTAAGACATGAAAAAAAAAAAGTACTGTCTTTATGGAGCTTACATTTTAGTGACAAATAGACAAATTCCCATGATGACATATTTTTTCCTTTCCTATATTAAAAAAGAACTTTATTAAACTTTATTAACTTTATAATTGGTATGCAACCGATTGTATATATTTAAAGTGTGAGTCTGATACATTTTACATAAAATACACAAACACAATACACAAATATACACATGAACATACACACACACTAGGAAAACATAACCGCAATTAAAAGAATGCATGTATCCATCATTTTCAGAAGTTTCCTGATGCCTCTTTGTATTTTCCCCTCTAGTCATGCCCTTGTTCCCTTTCCACATCCCTAGGGACCCAAACACTGGATGTACTTTCTGTCTCTATTAATTTACATGTTCTCAAATTTTATATAATAAATCATATAATCCTTTTTTGTTTGTTTTGTGTGTGTGTGTGTGTGTGTGTCACTTCTTTCCCTCCACATAATAATTGTTTTGATTTTTGATTCCTTCATGTGGTATTGGTCAGTGGTTTATTTCTTTTAGATAGGTGTACCATGTAGATATACTACATTTTATTTAAATTTACCTGTTGATGGACATTTGCACCATTTCCATTTTTTTACTATCACAAGCAGTGCTGTTATGAACATTTGTATATAAGTTTTTGCATAAATACATGTTTTCATTTCTCTTGAGTAAACATCTCGGTTTGGATCAATGGATTATATGGTCAATGCAACTTAAAAGGTGTAACTTTTTAAGAAAATGCCAAGTTGTCATCTTCTGCAGTTTTACTATTTATGCTCCCACCAGTAGTGTATGAGTTGCACTGTACCCTTACCATCATTTGTTATGGTCAGACTTTTAAAATTTCGGATGTTCTAATAGGTGTGTGGTTGTACTTCATTATAATTTTGACCTGTATGTTTTCCCTAGTTATTCATATGTGGAACATTTTTTTTACTTGCTGATCTGTCATCCATTTAACTTACATGGTGAAGTGTCTGAATATTTGCTCATTTTTTTAATTGAACTGCTTTCTTATTGTTGAATCTTGAAAGTGCCTTATTATGGACTGCATGTTTGTGTCCAAACATGTATTCAAATTCACATGTTGAAACCTTAACCTCCAGTGTGATGATATTTGGAGGGTGTTTTGGGTTTTAGATAATGAGGGTGGAGCCCTCATGATGGGATTAGCGCCCTCTTAAGAAGAGACAGGAGAGAACTTACTTCTTTTTCTGCTCTTTGCTATGTGCAGATCAAAGAATGTAGCCATCACAAACCAGGAAGAGGGTGTCTACCAAGAACTAAAATGTTAGCCTCCAGAACTGTGGAAATAAATGTTCTTTAAACCATTTAGTACATGGTAATTTGTTATAGCAGCCCAAATAGAGTAAGACATTTTGGATACCAGTCTTTTCTCAGATACGTGATTTAGAAATATTTTCTATCATTCTCTTGCTTGCAATACTCTTAACTGATTTTTTGAAGGTCAAAAATTTTTTAATTTTGATGAAGTCGATACATGATGACACTGTAAGGCCATGCTTTCTTCAGTGGGGTAGGGGAAGTAATACCTATTTTCGCTAATTGCTATTAAAATATTAGTTAAAATATTTTTGTGATACATTATTTTCTTTATTTTTCCTGTATAAACTTCATCACTAATTAGGAAATTTAATTAATTTAAAGACAGTAGTTTTGCTTAGTCACTAGTTTCCTTCAGTATCTAGTATCTTCAGGATACATACATAGTATGAGTGATTCTCACCTCATCTGAGAAATATGGAAATTAGGAAGACTTGGCTCCTCTAATAGTGTATTGTGGCCCAAAGCACCTAACTAGCCACTATCTTTTTATATATTTTATTCATCTCTGTATTAAACAGTAATTATCACTGAGAAGGTGCTTGATAAAAATTTCAAAATAAGACATAAGTAAGCGGCCCATGAAGGAAAAATGTTTTAGAGTGATATTGTTAACTTATTTTTAGTAGAATCAAATGGAATCTAATAATATTATTACAATTAAGGTTGAGACTGAGTTATTTTGACTTGCTGTAAATTGTAGAATTACTCTAAGAACATTTATTTTAGACTTGCTGTATACATATAAAACACCACCGATCTGGAAAACCTGGAGTGATGATTTCTAACTGATAAAAATTCAGAGTTTAACTGCATGTCAGTATTTTTAGTGGTGTTACCAGCATCAGCACATTGATTATGTGATTTTTTCAAAGAAGTTAAAAACTTCGGACCTTCGTTCTCATTGCAGTCTGTTTCTGATTTGTAGCTAAACTGCCTGAGTGAGTTAGGACTATATAAAGAAAGGAGAACAAAAACAAAAACAAAACAAAAACTTGGGTATGCAATAGTACACTCAGAACTCTTTCTCCTATTGACTGAATTATTTTATGCAGTTTAAATGATCAAAAAGAACTGGCTTCATTCTAGCCACCAATACTCAATACCTAAAAAATAAATGAATAAGTAAAAAGATGATTAAAATAAAAAATTAAAAGAGAGATCCTGAGCAATCCAGAAGGGAGAACATCCAATTCACACCTTTTCATAAAACTTTATAGTATAATTCCACTTGGTTCGATGTTACAAACATACCATTTTTTTTCTTCCTTTCACATCTTTAACACTGAAGAACTAATTTTAAGAACTAATTCATTATAAAAATTGCATACTCACTATTCTTAAATATATTTGTGGTTCTCCCATTTTTCTTTTTGTCTTTCGAATTGAAAACCATGACTGCTATTGCCTTTGTAACCTTTCTTGAAATCTAATAAACTGCTCTGTGTAGAGGCTACTCAATAATTGTTGAGTTGCTGAGATAGTAAAATTGTTTATGAAGTCGGAATTTCCCAAGCTAGTTGAGGATAATTCCAGGAATTCTGGGGGAACATGGAAGATGTCAGAATTTATATACAATGTTGCCTCATCCTTCTGCCTGTGTAATACCTAGAAAACTTATTTTAAACAGTTTGGAAGTTTTATAGCCAGTCTATCATTGTTTTTAAGCAAGATATATAACAAGATCTCAATCTGTAATATCTTATCATTTCCAAAGAATTATCACTATTCATAATAACTGGAAATGAACCTCAGCTTTTTAATGTTATCACCAAAATATTTTTTAAGTACCTCATAAAGTATGTTAAAGTCTGAACCATTAACTCAGATGTAGCACTAAACTTTGGGGAAACAAAATAATGGCTCAGTGCTACTTGGAACTCAGATATAAAGGTAGTATGCTAACCATTAATTTACTTAAATTGTGTTTTTTTTCCTTGGTTTTTGTAAAGAATTAAATTTAGACTATTCATACTTGAGATACAATCAGAACATGAAATCTTGAGTGGTTTATTTGATACCCGTGTTAAATTCATACTGCCATCAGGGAACTAAGAACTATAGGTCTTAATTAGGGGCGACTCTTGACTGACTCATGAATAAGTCAAAGTAAAAGAACTATTGAAGTTAAATGCATTAGGCTGAGTGAAATTTCCTACCAAATTTTAGAGGACCTATTAGTTGCCTTTATTTAAAAGGTCATGATTTCCTTTTTTGGAAGTGATTACTTTTTTTTTTTTTAAGATTTTATTTATTAATGAGAAAGAGTGTGTGCACATGAGTGGGGGGTGAGGGAGACAAGCAGACTCCCCAAGGTGGGGCTGGATCCTAAAACCCTGGGCTCATGACCTGAGCCAAAGGCAGAAGCTTGACTGACTCAGCAACCTAGGGGTCCTTGGAAGGTGATTCCTCTTTATGTAGAAAGGTTTGGACAGAGAACTGAGTTATTTTAAATATGCAGAACAAAATAAATTGTTTTCAGGAAATACACATTTTCTTATTTGTGAATTAAATCTTTACATGGCCATTAATCTAATTTTACTTTGAATTTGACTACTATTTGATTAGTCTTGATTTTAGTCCTGGCCAATTGTTTTTTGTTTGTTTGTTTGTTTGTGGGGATTTTTGTTTAGTTTTCGTTTCCTGAAGTTCTTTTGGCAAGTTACAAACAAGAAATGAGTAAAGGCTCCCTATGAGCTTTTGAGAGAATGACGTAAATAATATTTAAGTTAAATGTTACCCCTATGTCTAAACTTACAGTGTTCATTCATTCATTCATTTGATGAATGATGGTAAGCATTGCTGAGCGACCTTTTCCCGCTTTTTTTAACACTCTTTTTTTTTTTTATTTCTTTTCAGCGTAACAGAATTCAGAGTTTTACACCACACCCAGTGCTCCATGCAATGCGTGCCCTCCATAATACCCACCACCAGGCTCCCCCAATCTCCCACCCCCCGCCCCTTCAAAACCCTCAGGTTATTTTTCAGAGTCCATAGTCTCTCATGGTTCAACTCCCCCCGCAATTTCTCTTAACACCCTTCTCCTCTCCATCTCCCCATGTCCTCCGTGTTATTTGTTATGCTCCGCAAATAACTGAAACCATATGATAATTGACTCTCTCTGCTTGACTTATTTCACTCAGCATAATCTCTTCCAGTCCCGTCCATGTTGCTACAAAAGTCGGGTATTCATCCTTTCTGATGGAGGCATAATACCCCATAGTGTAAATGGACCACATCTTCTTTATCCATTCGTCTGTTGAAGGGCATCTTGGTTCTTTCCACAGTTTGGCGACCGTGGCCATTGCTGCTATAAACATTGGGGTACAGATGGCCCTTCTTTTCACCACATCTGTATCTTTGGGGTAAATACCCAGTAGCGCAATTGCAGGGTCATAGGGAAGCTCTATTTTTAA